>CANTUT010000009.1:7500-105527 GCA_947687605.1 Reutealis trisperma
TTAGAAACTTTCTTTGAGCTAGACATGCCCCTTAACGTTGTTTATAAAAACTCTTAAAGGCTAATCTATTTAAGCTTTTAGAACCATAACCTCCTTCAAACCTCTTGCCTAAAGGATATAATGCTAATGAGATCTACGACTATCATCAAGGGTTGGGGCATAAAACTAATGCATGCAAGGCTCTAAAGCACAAAATTCAAGATCTTGTTGACAGCGAAGACATCATTGCTCCTAAACCCAAAGTCTAGCACCACAACTAGTCCTTTTCTAAACCACCAAGCTCACTTGACCATCTCAAGTTTCACCCAATAATTGGCACTTTGAGAAGAATGTTAGCCTGCTATGCTTGAGTCCTTTGAGTTAGTGTTTGAGCCATATGAGCCTGAGTCTGTCTGATTATGAGTCTAAGTCTTTTGAGTTCATTAAATTTTTTTTTTTAAGTTTGAGTCCATCAAGTCTTGTCCTCTTGAGTTTGTATTTTTCCTTCTAGGCTTATCCTTTAATATAACCCTATGATCTTGGGATTTTGGTCAGTAATAGAAAATTTTAAACTTTCTACTTTGCTTTAATTTTTTCTAATTCATCTTTAAATGGGACATCTAAAAAAATAAGAATAAAAAAAAAAGAGCAAATGAAAAATGAAAAAAAAAAAAGGGCAAAAGGATCAATTAATTATGGCACAAGGGAAATAAAAAAAAAATTCTCATACATTGCATCTGCATGGCAAAAGCTCATGAGCTATTCTATATAAGACAAAGACATGATATGGATGATCCAGGCATAGCAATTCAAGAGATCTGGACTTACACACATAAGAAGCCTATCAAGGAGAAACTGAGGATAATGACAGTAGAATAGATCGAAATGTGTCATGACCAGTTGAATGCCATTGATGAAAAGAGAATTTGTGTTCTTTATAAAATTCAAGGTTATTAACAGAGACTTGCCGGGCACTTCAACTAGAAGGTGAGAGACAAGGTTTTACAAGAAGAAAGTCCAATTCTGGGAGAAATCTAACCTCTTAATCATGATCTAAGAGGAATTTCAAACTAAATTAGGCCAGACCATATATGTTCAAGAAGTCCAATAAAGCTGCCATCCTCATGGATATGGACAGAATTGAATTTTTCCATCCTTGCAACTTGAATTAGGCAAAGTGATACTTTATTAGAAGATGACATTTGCATTATTTTTGTTTTCATACATATGTAATCAGAACTACATAGATGTGATTCTTCCTAGAGAAATGACTTACAAAAAAGTGATGTGAGGGATACGTAGGCAGTTGGACGTGCGGGTGCAATCCAAATCATAATACAAAATGTTTTGTTTACATAGCATTCTCATTTTCTTTGTGCCTAATACATCATTCACTTAATTTTTTTGCCTAAACCAAAAAAAAAAAAAAAAGAGAGAGAGAGAGAAGAAAAAAGGACAAAAAAAAAAAGGAAGAAGAAAGAAAAAGAAAAAGAATGCTCATTAAGTTGAAAACTTAAAAGGGTTGCTTAGGCAAAAATTAGAGCAAAAATAAAAGATGTCTCATTTAATGGTGATTAAAATTTGTAAAATGCAAACCTATCATTATGAGAAAAAGGATAGCCCTTTCAATGTCATCTATAGCTTAACATGTATCGTGTGGTCCTATCAACCTATAAGTATTTTGAACAAAAAGCAAAAAGGATCATGTCTGAAGTCATGGTCTAGCTAGTCCTCCTTTACTTCCTAAAGTATAAATCTCTCGTATCCTCATCAAAATCAAAGTTTGCCATAATCTCTTCAAATGGGTACACCCCTCCTTTAAGTCTATGTAGCTCCTTCTGCCGTAATAGTAGAAGTACTAACAGAATCAAAACTGCTTACCATAGAAGTATCGAAAACCCTCTCTTGAGTACTAGTAGTTCTAAAACTACTCCTAAAAATCCTCCTCTATAGTTCAAAAATTACAATTCCCCTTTTTGCCCTAACTATTGTAGTCCATTTTTGAACCACTACTATAGTGTCATTCTGTCTCACTGCAGTCATAATGTCCTTTCTCACTGCCATTGCAGTTTGAGTCACTACTACAACCTGTGGTGTCACACTTCTAGAAGATCCCCGAGTTTCCTTCAAAGATCGAGTCAACCCCTCTGTTTGTCCTATAGTCCTCTTACTACTAGTGGCTCCTCCTACAGATCATCCTTCCTGAACTGCATCACCCTCTATTCCCCTCAGCAGGGAAGCCTAGTATTCTCTCTCAACTAGCCAAACTACCTTTATCAACCACCTATACTGTGGTCTTAAGTGAAATTCCATAATGGACAGCATGATAACTGCTCAGCTAGCCACCCCGATAGCTATGGTAATGAAAGTTGTGATTTGCATTGACTCCAAGAAAGGAAAACTAGGGGCATGTACTGAGTCTACCTTAGGACCCTCATCTCTCAGTGGAATGTCATTCAAACCAAACCCAACAGGCAAACCACTTGACACCTATGGCCTCCAGTCATGAGATATCTAGTCCTTTATCGCAGTGCTAAAAATATGTCCTCCGAGGGCAAGTTGCAAGCAACCATCCTATTCGATCTTTGACCAAGTCTCAATAAGGCATATACGGATTAAAAAGTAGGGGCCACCACCCAAAAATGATCCATCAACCACACTTCCAAAATAACCTAAAATCTAGAATGAACACCCATAAAACACCCCCAATAGAAAGGGTAAGAATAGATAAATTTTTCTTACTAGGTGAATAACTGACAAGACAGTTCATCTCTCTAAATCTCAAACAAAGCAATCAAGAATCATTAGTGTTTGCCAGCACAACTCTAACCATATAATGCCTCTCTTTCATCTATAATACTAATCTTGCCACTCTGGTATCATCATAATCAATGGACCTATGAAACAAGTATCCAACTCTCAAACAAAAAAACCAAGACCCTTATTCTGAGCCTCTACCCTCTTATATCTCCCTAGTCACCAAGATCATGAAACTTCTCAATCACAGTAGTCAAATTTACCTAACCATCACCAACCACCATCTGGCCTGCAAAATCATAAAGCAAGTCTAAAAATCTTAAAAAGCCATCAGATGCCAAACTCTGAGCTACAATACCACTAGAGCTGCCTCCAGGTTGCAGCCGAGCTATAGTACTAAACTTCTTAAAAGTGGGACATAACTCCTCCTTAGCAACACCAAAACAAAAAACATGGGCCACTGGATCCAAAAACCTAAATCAAATCGTCATAAAAAATCTTAGTCCACCGAAACACCTAGTGATGCCACCATGGCAACTATTCCATACCAACCTAAATTGAGTTTCTCAGTCCACAAATGCATGTAGTGTCTAAAATATAACCTTCACAGTGCAAAAGTCACATGAAAAATTTCATACACAAAACAAATGTGTGAATCTATCCTTTTGCATCCATGCAATCATCCATTATAAGTATTAGCATAAATCATTTATGGCATAGAAATTAAACAAAAGGTCTATGAATTCTCAAATATACACATATAAACATGCATCATCTATGCATTAACACCTATGTAACCATTTGCAATCATACACCATCATGCACAAGCCAAGCCAATAGCCTTACTGACATCTCCTGAAGCTGCCAAATACCTCCTCAAAACTGACCGACATCTCTTAAAGCTGACTAATGCCTCTTTGGAGTTAAATGATACCTTTTCATATCTAATCAATGAAGTGTGACTTTTGAAGTCCCTCTAATCCCAACAAAGTTCCTTTAAGCCTTTTAAAAGGCCCATCCCCTCACATTTAGAAACCCAAGTTTCTTTGACACAATCAAAATCTTTTCAGAATGTCTTGAGTCGACTCGCCATATGTCAAGGCTCTCCTTCTATCAAAATCTTTTTAGAATCTCTTAAGCTAACTCGCCATAGGCCAAGGCTCTTCCTTTACCAAAATCTTCAGAATATGTCAAGCTAACTTATCATAAACCAAGACTTTCCTCCTATTTAAATCTTTTCAAAATCTCTCGAGCTAACTTGCCATTGGCTGAGGCTCTCCCTTCACCAAAATCTTTTTAGAATCTATCGAGCTAACTCGCCATAGGCTGAGGCTCTCCTCTTATCAAAATCATTTCATAATCTTTTGAGACGACTCGCCATAGGCCAAGGCTCTTCTTTAAAATCTTGTCAAAATCTCTCGAGCTAATCGCTATAGGTTGAGGCTCTCCTTTCACTAAATTATCTTGTCCAAAATCCTCTTCCACCTATAAGTGTCTAGAAATAGTCACCTAGACATCCATGTGATTATTTTATCCATCTCTTTTATTCAAATCCATTAACTCCACCTATAAATGTCTAGAAATGATCACCTAAACATCCATTGGTTCCTTTTTCCATCATTTTTATCCAAATCCATCAATTTCACCCATAAATGTCTAGAAATTATCACCTAGACATCTATATGGTTCCACTTTCCACGTCTTTTATCTAAATCCATCAATTCACCCAAAAATATCTAGCAACCAGCCTAGATATCCCTTTGGTCCATTTTCTCCCTTATATATATTAGCCACATTTTCTATCTATAAATGTTTAGGAATGATTACTTAAACATCCTTGTGGTTCTTTTTATCATTTTCCTTTTTCAACCATGTCTCCCATTCAAATATTTCCAAGCACTGACCTAGACATCATTTTGGTTCCTTATACCATCCTAAGTCTTGGGTTCACTATCATCATAATTACTTTAAAAAAAAAGACAATTTTGATAAGAGGGCAACTGCGAAACCTTAATTTTACATCCCCATCATTTGGCAGATTAACATGTTATGCAAAGCTAGTACGGTGGTCCCACAAATTAGTTAGTGAGTAGGGGTCAAAAGGCAGTGCCCCTTGCAGAAGAGTAGGTGGCAATGCCTCTGGAGTAAAAAATAGGCTTTTGGACATGTTAGTAGAAAGATACTTGATTTTCAAACACTAACACTTATCCAACCCTGATGGACCTTCTATACTATATAGTATTTTTTCAAAATTGACTGGATTTTCTCTTAAACTGCCTGCTCAGCTATTTTAAAATTAATTTCGAAACCATCAAAGCTGACTGATGAATTTTTTGAACTTTGAAACTCCTAAAAACTTACTCAAAACCTCCAAAAACTGACTAAAGAAAATTTTGAAAAGTGAGATGGGCACATGCCATGTGCCTGCCGCATAGCACCTGCAGCTTACTGCACTTTTCTAGTGCAACGCCGCACCAGGGCCTTTTTGGCACAGGTGGTCCCCCTTCTGTGTAGAAAAATATCTTAAATACCCCTCTAATCTAATTTTCAACCCTACCCCTTATTGTCTTTTCACTCTTTCAATTCTTAAACTATCCTCACCCACTTTTTCTATAAATACCCCCTCCATTCTCCTATTCTCTATACCCCTTGAGTTAGAGTTGACAACTATCTTCTAATTCCTCTCTTCTTCTCCCTCCAACCACTTTTTAATCAATTAATTAATCTTTCTAATTAATTAATTATATCATCCCTAACCAAGTTAATTAATCTTTTTAATTAACTAAAACTCTTTTTCTTTTTTAAATTAAAAATAATCACTCAATTAATTAATTAATTAATCTCTTTAATTAATTAATTAATCACTTTTTTCAAAATCAAATTAATCCTTTTTTTAATTCACCCCTCACCCTTAATTAATTAATTAATTAATCATTTTAATTAATTAATTAATTAATCCATCCACCCATTTCATTGCATTAATTAGTTAATTAATAATTATAATTAATTAATTAATCCCTCAATCAATCTAATCACCGGGTCTCAATTAAGTGGAACTTCGATCCACTAACAGTCTCTGTCCTCCAAAAGCAAATGTATCAACCTTTCCTCTCAAATCTAAATCAAATCAAATTAATCAAATCAACCCCTAACCTCCACTTAATTGTGGAATGAACTATGTGACTTTTGATTACCATTCAATGGGGTACTTAAGTACGTTTGGAATTTAAATCCAATCCAAAAAAAAAATTATTTTCCCTTTGCTTTCAATTATAATCAATTATTTATTCATTTTTACAATTAAGGAGTGATTATATAGTTCCCTTAAATCCATAAGGATTAAAGGGAATACTCTCCTTAATTTGTAGATGTTTACTTTAATCATTTTATTAATTTCCCATGCACCATGCATTCATACTATGTCATGTTCATACATTTAATTTTTTGCCATCTTATAAAATTTTGCAAAGTCAAATTAAACTTAAGAGCTAAATTTAGATTATTTAAAGCCAAAAACCTAGTCCCTGAACTAAACATAGTTTGAGGCTAGTGATTTTATCCTTGGGTAAATTAATTGAAAATTAATGAATTGGAGTCAATTAGGGTTTTTTTTTTTTAATTTTTCCATTTAAAAATAAATTAGGGTGGCGACTCCGAAAATCACTTTTAAAATCAACTAATTCGAACTCGAGAGTTCTATCGTGAGTCTAAACCCAAATGAGCATCCCAGTTCCCTGTAGCGGATCAAACCGGTGCTCGAGTGAGGCCTGTAGTATTGTATGAAATAAAGTGAACTTTATGTGATTTTTGTAATTAGAGTTATTTGTATGCAATCTAAAGCTAAGTCTATTAGGGATTAGTATTAGGATTAGAATAGGTTAAGTTAAATGAAATATTTGGCTTTGATCAAAGTATAATGCTATGATATGATTAATAATAGAATGTTAAAAGGAAAGAAATGTTTAAAGATTGAGGAACAACCATTCCATATGTGCTAGCTATATAGGAGATAAGGTGATGAGGTGAGTAAATGATACTCAGGTGTGATACATGCTTTCATTATGGTATTATATCTCCTCCTTGACATTCCTTATACAAAATGAAACCTAGAATTGGAAAACCTCTTTGAAGCCCTTTGGCCTAGTGTTTAAATGAACCACATACAATCCCAAATTGATTGACTTACTTGAACTTTATCAATTCAAATGTTTCCACTATTACACCAAGGCATCCATATTGATTATGAGATATATTGTTATACTTTCTTAATTGTTATTTTGTTAAAGTAGAAATCTCCATCTGATGTAGAATTAAACATCAAATCTTATGCATTTGATAAAAGCCTATGAGTAGGGTGAGTTTACCCAACCCTAGCTAGGAAGGCTAGTCTTAGTCATAATACCTTATCAATCTTGCACTATTAGTTATTGTTATGAGTGAGCATAACAATAGCCACCACTCCATTATTTTACCTGTGGAAAGCACATTGCTTCCAAGTTACAAATTTCTATTAAAATTGATATTAAACATTTAACCATTGATAATTAATATTCTCATTGCTACCAAGAATATTGATTCCTCTTTCAATTAATGACTCTACATTGCATATTGATTCCCCATTTGGTATTGATTCCTCATTGATTGTAACCAATAATAAACCTTCATTGTTATTCAACTATATTGAACCTTTTAATTCATTATGTTCTTGCCTTTATTTTTATGTTAAGATATCATGTACTCATAGAGTCAGTCACATTTGATTAGTTATTTGTACTTTTCGATTACTAAAGAAGATTAAGCTAGTTAAATCTCAAGTATTATTTGTTCACTTGTATTACTCTTCTTCATATGATTAATTTTGTTATGAAATTCCAATGATCATATAAATTGAAGAATGTGATCTAGAGCTCCATGGTCAATAAGGTAGTAGTATTTTATAATTTGGATAATTTGAATATTCTACTTTGAGTTATTATTAAATATAATAATACTCTTGATATATGATAACCACCAAAGTGAATAACTGTATGCAATATAAAGGATGAGAACATAAGTGTGTGATACATATATGAATGGTATATATGTGGTATATGTTAAGTATATTGGTATACATTAGGTATGCTTTTGGTATATGTATGGTATATGATACTGTTACTTCAGGCTATGATCTTAGGAAGGTATTATATGGATGTTAAGCTTAGGGCAGTATGGTTTAAAAGGGTCTTATAGGTTTAGGAGACCTTACGTCTTCCTATGCCTTAAGATCGTCACATCTTAGAAGGTAGGGTGTGACAAAGTTAGTATAAGAGCAAAAGTTTAAGTTTAGTATAGACTTAATCAAGTTGTATGGATTGTAAGACATAATTAAAACCATATAGTATAGAAATTCTTTTTCATCAATTGAAGTCCATCATTAGGATTAGTTTCACATTATCATATATGTTTGACTTTTTATCATCTTTTATGTGTGTGTATCTATATGTGTGTGTGTGTTTGTGTTAGATATAGAATGACATATGCAGAAATATATGCAAGCCTAGACAAGTGTAAATACTAGAACTTGATATATGTGCTAAATGATATATGTAAAGTGATATATTTTAAATGATATATATGAACAGGTTATGTGCTATAAGTAGAAAATGACAAAAATGGACTGTGCATAAAAGAACATGACTATATGCTTAACTGTACAAAAGTATATGTAAATATGTATGTATGTGTGTTTAATAGAAATTAGTTTCCTATGATTTGTTTAATACTAGTAAGAATTGGTAAAATCATTATTTTTGAAAAGGTGTATCTAGTGAACAATAATAGTGATATATCAATTTGTTATGCATATTATGACATATATGTTGTTTAGTGCATTGAATCATGAAAGAGAGCATAGTAACTAATGTTGCCTTATACATTATACCAACCAATGATCATTTATGTAGAAACACTTGAATTTAAGTGATAGATCTTAAAGGAAAAGAGCAAAACCTATCAAGGGAGCGTAAAACTAATAAGATAAGGACTATATGAACCAAGATGAAAGACTGACCAATTTGGATAAGCAAGATTATGGATGTCACCTACCATGTAATTTCTATAGATTTTGCTAGCACTGAGAAAGGCAAAGATCCCCCACTAGTCACACAAGTGCTAAAAGAAGTTGAAGGAATGCTGCATGACCTGTTTAAATAGATCACTCCATTCCAAGAAAGGAAATGACTGAAGGTGCATACATGGCTATACAAATGCTGCAAAAGCATGTGAAATTATATACAATACAATAGGATATACTAGTAAAAGATGACCAAAAGGATCATAAGAAGAAATTTATGAAAAAAATTAAGGAAGTAAATAAAGAGATAGAAGGATAAGATAAATATTATATGATAAGATAGAATAGAGGAAATAAAGAGAAATAGAACTAGAAAGATATAGATAAAAGGTCTGACACAATAGGAGTATGTGTAAGATGAGGACTAATAAATGTAAGTGGATTTGATAAGTTGAACTTTGACATTGAGAACAAACTGATAATGATATAGTGTTTATTAAATACGATGGGTTTGGAATTCAATAATTAAATATTAATTAGCTAGGAGATTTCAATTTATGGAGATGTTTAAAGTGAAGACTAGTTGACAAATAGAAGACTCGCAAAGATAAGACATAGGCATGCTAATAAGAACATAAGTTATAAGTGGTATTAAGTTCTGAATGTGATGAAGTAAAATGAGTGTGATATGGAAAAGTGAAATAGTAGACTCTAAGCTAAAAGATGTATAGAGTAACAAAGTAATAGAATAATGAGAATAACTATGGTACAAGGAATAAGTCAGTAAGATTAAGAAATAGTGCTTAACAAAAGATGGATAATAAAGCTTAATTCAAATAGAACGAATATTTGAATCCATGGTTTATAAGATGATGAAATTAGAAGATGAATGATGTAAGAGTAAGGATAAAGACTGAAATGATTTTAATAAAGATATGGTGAAAAGAATTGATAATTTTAAAAAGACTCAAACCTTGTCTGATACGCATTTTGAATGAGTTTGGTGTATAGATGAAAAGAATATGATATAAATAAGGAAAATGACTAGATTAGTAAGAGCTAAATTAGAGAAAGGATTATCTAATGTAATATGTGTAATTCATTAGAAGAAATTTAATAACAAAAAAGTATGAATATCATAAGGGATAAAAGAGAAGCATAGACTTTTATATATGCTTGGAATGCAGATACAACATTAACATGAAGCACACTTCAAAGAGGAAACATATCATGACAATGGGAACATAAGTCTAGATACTACTCCAAATGTTGAACTTAAATATGATGATAATGTCAACTCGATCAAGGCAACGCACTCATAGTGAAAGAAAGAATAAGATTTATTAATGAATGTGAAAATTATAAAACAAGAATGAATAGGAGGAAATGAATAGGACAACAAATACCTATTATCACCATATTAATCAATATTGGTGCTTTGAAATGAAAAGAATATACCCACCCAACCCATCTATTAAGATATCAAGACAAATTGAGCAAAGAAGGAACTATAGAGAAAAGAGTTGGTCTTCAAAATCTTCAAAAGGTGGAAATCCCCAAAATTTAAGAGATATAGAGAGAAAGAGTCTCTAGGATTCTTACAGATGATGAATACATTTGAACAGAGATTGCATTGTTCCACTATCAAGTTCCTAGAGAGACTCTAATTAAAGAGGGAAAAATAAGATTGAGTTCAAGGGAATCTGAGAAGGGATTATACTATATAACCCTAAGTCAAGAAGAGTCATTAAGTCTATATACAATGTGCGTATAAGCACGTAAATGATGATTATGATAGCAATAGTAATTCTAATAGAATGACACAAAACATGAGATTTTGCTTCATCAAAAGGAAATACAGTGTCTTTAGTTCTATTATTTGACTCTCAACAATCCTTAACTATTAATATAATAAGATTATAATGAAAAGAGAAATCAATGATAAGATTAAAGGAAAAAAACACCACCATCATCATAGATTCAGAAGTTTAAAAGTTGAAACACCTTACCATGACAGCAATAAATATATGGACAAATACTTTTTAATAGGCTCATGAGAAGGAGATAAATTCATTTCATGGTCATCACCAGTATACCGATCTTAAACAACTACCTTATCAATTGCATAATGGTTTTAGGAGCCATCTACAAGGTGAGTTTGAGATGAAGAGAAGGATAAAATTTATCATTAATAAGCATCATAGTCTAAAATTCATCCTTTGGACAACAACCCTTTAAATGATTTTCCTTATAGTTCTTCTTATCAGCATGAATTTTCTCATAGTAATTAGTAAGGAAAGTCCACCAATGGGCATTAGCTTCTTCATAAGGCTATAACTCACAAAGAGCAACATTATTACTACTTGACAAGAAGGATTCAAAACTAGTAAATTCTTCAAGGTAATCAAATAAGTCATGACAGAGTGAAAAAGAATTAGATTGTAGATAGAGACTTGAGGATGCATGACTAGTTAAGCTTTTGAAATATGATCATTTATGAACGTGCAAGGACAATGGAAGACAACTATAAATTTAAGTGTTAATGCTGTTGCTTGATCTAAATTTCCCACTTTTGAATGAAGAAAATTCTCCCATTGTTTGAAAAAGTTAAACCATTGTAAGAAAGTGACTAAATGATGATTAGTTCCACTATTACTCTTTATGAAAGTGATGTATTAGAGGAAATAAAAGGGCTGAATTACTACTACAATATGATAAAGGTGAAGGAAGTACCATAAGAAACAAAGAAATTCTTTCGGCTATTTCCAAAAAAAGTTTATGGTGAAATCCATAAAAGCATAAAACCTAAGAAAAGGATACTGAGGATGGATTGCTAACTCATGAATAAATTGGGTTCCATATTTTCAGATAAGATGAGACTAATACTTAAAGATTTATTTAGACACTAGATCTTAGAGATCTCTTTGAGTAATAAGTTTGCATCTCTAGGGGAAGACCATAATAAAGAAAACGATTAGGACAAGAAGAAGACATAGAGAATGCTATAAGACTTAAGGGAATGGATGAAAAAGGAAATTAATGGAAGAAAGAAAGTATTAAAGATCTTGAAAGGAAGGTAGAAAACTCATTGTGATTTTGCTTAGTGTATTCTCCTCAATTTATATTGGTTTACATACCCTTATACCAAAACTAATTAAAGAATATGATTAAACCCTCTCTTAAAATCTATCAACTTTAGGAAGAGTAAACTTTTGATAAGATGGCCACACCAATGAACAAGCTATATAATTATAGTAAACTCCTCCTCCTAAGGTAAGAAAAACTATTCATCTGTGTGTGTATGAAAAACAGTGATTCATTCAAAAATTAGAAGTAAAATAAGTCATGACCTATCTTATCACCTAAAAGTGACATATCTCCAAAATAAATGAGCCAACCATAGTGGAAGAAATTTCCAATCAAAGACATTAACAATTTAAGAAAACAAGGACATTAGTGGCAGTTCTAACTTTATATTTTTCAAAATAATTAAGTGTGACTTCTAAGCCAGAGAACTGTATAGTACATCAGTTATTACAGATATCAAAAGAGTGTATAATGATAGTGGTTTATTTGATAGAAGGCTACACCTATCTATGGGGAAAGGAAGTTTAATACATAGTAGAAAATCAAGTGATTCAAAAATTTCTTCGGTGATAGAATAGCAAAAAATGTCCTACAAGCTAATTTCATCTTTAGTTTTGAAATCTGTTCACTAGTTATATACAAGTTGTTGTTAAGGAAGTACGTGTTAAATCCCTCACACATTCAAGGCAGATAAAGATCTTTCCTATGAAGAGGCTTCCATTACCATTATGGATTTAATAAGTAAAGAAATAGTTATGGTCAAAGACAATGAGTGGAACCTAGAAATAGAGAAATACATATGAGTATGTAAGGAAAATATGTTTCAATGATACTCCTAACTATTTCTTTAATGATCGATAAATTTTCTAAAATTCAAGGATGAATTTTCTATAAGAATGGAAGAATGTAATACCCTAAGCTCATCCAAGTCATGACCAATAGCTATATTGACCTAGAAAGGGAATTTGAATTGTATTCAGACCATTAATGTTAAACTTGATTCTTAGGATATCAAATTGTGCCTAATCAAATTTTGAAATTATTTCATGCTAATTATGATATTTATGTGTACATATGTTTGATATGAATATAATTAAATTGATTGTATTATATATATTGCTTAAATAACATAAAGTCATATGCTATTGAAAGGTAAAATAGTCATTTCATGAATTGTCAAATTTAAGTATGAATGTATGAGTATGCATGAAAAAGTCATGGAACTTTCCCTTTTATTTATAAAATTCAGCTACCATGGATGAAGAGGGGAAATGAGAGCCAAATTTTAAAAATAAGCTTAAATTTGAATGAAAGATTTGGTTAGTGGTAGTACGTCCTGCCCTCCACTAACTAAACTATTTTCCATAATTCAATAATTCTTTTAATTTCTATAAAACTCTCCACCACTCATTATCTACCAGGAAAAATATGATCTTCCAATAATAAGGCTTCTTAAGGAAGTCATTCAATGATAGCCTTTGCATCAAAAGAGTAAATCTTAACCATCCAATTAATTACTTAAACTCTGTACCAATTATAATCATCATTCTCATTCACACTTGCTCACCCAAATATAAAACACTCATTCGTATGTTCTTTTCCATATTTGGCCAACCCAAAGATCTTAAAGGAGCAAGGACTTCAAGTTAAAACTCTTACACAACCAACTCCTCTTTATGCTCTAAACATAATCCTTGAATTTCTTTTACATGAAATGAAGTTCTTTTCTTTTCTTATTCTCCAATATATTTTGGCCAACTTCAAAGTTTAAGGAAGAAAATTTTATTCACTTACTATTTCTTAAATCAATGATATATGAGCATGAAAAATGATGATTTGAGCATATAATGTATGATAGAACTTGAATTGATCATAAACCTTAAATTTGGTGATTTAGGGTTTTGACTTGGACAAAAATTGAAAGGCCAATTATGTATTTATAGAAATAGAATTTGAGGAAATTTTAAACATAAAAGTTGTATTATTATGTCTTGGCTATAGGCCTATAAAGGGTTTGATGAAATTCTTAGTGGATAATGAGATATCCTCGATACAAATATGCTGACCTAGAATTAGTGTTTAATGAATAGTTTGAAACTATTTGAACTAATTAAGGACTTTGTATACATAATTTAAAAGTGATCCAAACATCAAAGTTGTAGATATATGCCTTTATAATCCTATGAAAGAAATTTGTGAGATTTAGTCTACATAAGGATATATCATATTCATATTGAAACTGATAAGATTTGAGATTCAATGGATAGTTCCAAGTTAAATAGTAGAATTGATGACTTTAATGGCACAATTAGGCTGAACATAAAACATAAAAAATCATCATTGACATGTATAGAAACTCTCTATAAAAGAAAATTTAAATTTGATAGACATGATTTGATTTATACTTAAAAGAAAGTAGTAAGGTTAGTCTGCCTCTGCAATAGAAATAGAATTAGATTGGAGTTGCCACCAAATTTTCTATAATTTTAATTTTAAGTTCAATTTTGGAAATATCATATAAATGCATGTGTAGTTATGAATCCTCCAATTTTCACCTTCAGATAACCATTACTCGATTACAAACCCATTGAAACAAACTGGGCCCAAAAGGAATAAAAAATGGATGAGAACGAGTCGAAAAGGAGGTACAGCAGCCTATAGGCCAACTGCAACAACTTGCAGCGTAGCCACCCCTGTAGCTACTGCAGATGCCCCTGTGATAGCTCATTTGGCTACCGTAGAGGCTTTTGCAATTGCCACAGAGAACTTTGCAGTTACCACAACCCAAGATAAATTACTATAGCGCGTTTTTCCTAGTTTCCACACTGAAAATTCATAGTTTTGAACCCTCAAACTTCCCCTATAGACACCTTGCACCTCATAACAACCTCCACACATAAATACATGCTTCTGTCCTCTCTCTAAAGCTTTCTAAACCTTATTCCTGAGCTTTTCAATCATCAAAACTTTTTTCTAAACCTCTAAATCTCTAAAATCTCATTCCAAAACTTCTTCCATCACCTCAAATATTATTCATAATTTTCCTAATCACCTCAAACCTTATTCATAAGCTTCCTAATCATCTCAAAACCTTATTCATAAGCCTTATAATCACCTTAAACCCTATCTCTAAGCTTCCTGATCAAGAAAAGGTGTAATTCAAGTTATTATTTTCAAAGGGAATTCATGGTAATCAAGCAAAGGTGTGATTTGAGTCCCTTCAAAAAGAGTTCATGCTATTCAAGAGTTCTTCTTCAAAAAGGAGTGCTCATGCTATTCCTAAACCAAGGTGGAACTTATATCTGGTGCCAAGCTCGCTCTCTATATTCCTTGTAGTCAAAAGCCAAAGGTAAAAGTTCTTTCCCTTTCCTTTTCGATTCCAATTTCAACATCTAAATCTGAAAAATATCTAATTTTTGCTAATTAAAATCTAACCTAATTAACAAATCCCTAAGCCCTTAAAATTAATTAAAACATGATGATAAAGGCAATGACTTAAAAATTGCTCCTTCGAAAGAAGGAAGAACTACGTGAGGTTTGATTTCCATTCAAAGGGATATGTAGGCTTGCCATCTCTAAGACATTCTTCTTCTCTCTATCACTTTCTTCACATAGTTTAGGATCGAAATTACTTTTCTTAAATAAAAGTCAAAATTTTAGTTCTTTTTATTACAATTGCTTTATTACTTTTTCTTACTTTAATTGTTTAGCTTATATTTAGGGAATGTGTGCTTTTCCTATGACCCATATGGGCTAGAGGAAAGATCCTCTTATTTTGATATTTTAAATTGTAATAGTTTTAAGTAGTTTTCCTTTATTTTTTGCATTTTATAATTGTCATTATCTTTATATTTGCCATGTATTGCGCAAATAATATTTGTTTCATGTATCATATTATATTTGTTCTTGCATCCTTAAAAACCTTCTTTTTATGAAAGTTATTTGTAGTTAAGCCAAACTTATTTTTTGTGACCAAAACCTAGTCCTCGAGCCCTCTTTGGTCATTCAAGGACTAGTGCTTTTCCTTGAGATAAATGTTATAATTTTGGAGTCAATCAAATTGGGTTTTTCCTCTAATTTTCCTAACTAAAATAAATAAAATTAAAGTGGCGACTCCTTTTGCAAATTATAACTTACAAAATACAATTTTCTAAACTCATAGTGAGTTCCAATCATGATGTTTCTCCCAAATGAGTATTTTGATTCCTTTTAGTTGATCAAACTAGTGCTCAGGCAAGGTCTCATAGTTAGTGACTCCACTGAGGACTCTAAAATCTTTTTCAAAATGAAAGATGAAAGTGGACTACTCTTGGTAAAACAAAAAGTTTGGCTTTTTAGTACAAAATAGCTTTTCATACATCACAACATTGGGCTCCTTGTCCAAAACCCTAGTTTCTTAGGAATACAAAGGATAGAAAGTAACATCGAGTGGGCAATCTTCCTTAGGTCTACTTGTCGATAGTGAAATCATCTAGCCTATGACGTATCCTCTAATCCTTTTAGAGATGTAACAAGTATACACATACTATTGGACTCACGCAAGGTTCCTTGACTTACATGTGGTTAGGTGTAACAACCCACATCTATCCTGGGAGTTTTCGTGGCAAATTGTTTGAATTTAGAGTTGTTACAACAAAATATGTGGTTTTATGGAAATTCATGTGTGGCGTGATTTATGAGTTTGGGGTATATTAAATTAATTTTAATATGCGTAATATGAATTATTATTGTGAAATAAATAATTTGAATAAAATGCATTAGCATGAAATAATTTATTTTTCGTAAAATGAATTTTCATGCAAAAAGATGATTTTTAAGCATAAAAATAATTTTACGAGTATTTTAAAATAATTTTTAAATAAATATTTTGGGGGAAATTTTACAGAAAATAATAAGAAAAATATTTTATTTTTAATTATTTGTAATCAACCCTAAATTAATTAAAAAGCTCAAACACCCAAAAGCTCTCTACACTAAAACACTCCTAACCTAGCTCATTATGAGTAATCTTGGAAATTTCGCCCAAAACCCTAATATTTAACCTAAATTTTGGCCAGATCTTCATTCCAACAGCCCATTATGTTATTTTATTATTTTGACAGAAAATTTTTTTCAAAATATTTCTCTCTACCGAAATTTATAAAAATCTATTCAAACTTGCAATTTTGTGACCGTTTTGTAAGTTTTTCTTTTCCTTTCAATTTACTATTTGATTTTTATGAAACTAATCTTGGGAAGATTATTTTGAACTGAATATTTACTGATGAAATTCAGGCTATATGATTCCTTGAGAGAAAAATCAATTTTTCTACTGAAAGCACCAACATCTTTACACGTTTTTTTCTAAGGTGAATCCTATAACTCAAAATTGAAATTTTTATGCATAAACCATACCAGGGGGATGATTTCTATATCATTGATTTCAAAACTGATTGTTGATGTGTTTTAATTATTGGATTAAATTATATTTCTGCATATTACTATAAGGACCGAAAAGTTTCAGAAAACAAAGGAATTCAAGATTTTTGTGCTAGAACTCAGAAGTTGGAAAATTCTATGATTTTTTTGTACATATGGCTGCCATTTTTTGTATGGATAGATTCTAAACTGATATTTGTTTTGTTTGGATGAGAGAAAATAATTTAAATCATGTGTTTGCATATTGCTGTAATGAACGAAAAGCGCGAAAACTCACGATTTTCACCCTAAACCTTGAAACTTGGAATTTTCATGCATAATTATGATCAGTGGTTGCCGATTCATATATGAGGATATTCTAAACTGATATTTTCTGTGATTGAATGAAAAATAATGGTTTAAAACACTTGTTTACATATTGCTGTAATAACTGGAAGATACCAAAAACAAGAAAACTCATGGTTTTACATCTTAAAACCCAAAATTTGAATTTTCATGTATGAAACATACCTATTGCTGCTGATTCATGTAGATTAATATTATAAAATGATTTTTGTTGTGTTTACATGAGAAATCTTGATTCAAACCATATTTTTACATATTACTATAATAGATGGAAAATGCAAAAAGTGAGAAAAATTCAATTTTCCCTTTAATGGAGCATTTGGCCAACCAAGGAATTTTTATTCCAGTGTCTATAATTTTCATTGTGATGTGTTTCAATGATTATTGACATGTATATATGTATGATAAATGGTTAAATTGCATGTTGGTTGAAGGGAAGACACTAGATAAGCCTAGAGGCACTTTGGTATGCTTAAGGTTTCTTAACCTTATATTGTGATTAGAATGTGAATGTGATTAAGAAATATGGAAATAAATGTTATGATGACTTGATAATGAATTAATAGTCTTGAATTAATGAAATGATTGATTGAATGAATGGATCATAAGGGTTAAGCATGACACTTGAGAGGCTATTGATAAATTGACATATATGGAAATGTTAAGTGTACTAAGTTGATTGTTAAAGTGAATTGATATTAAGATAATGATATTATGTTGACCTTAAAAAGGTGTTGACATGAATTATAATGTGTTTTCATATTGGCCTATAAAGGCTAAGTGTATGAGACTTTTAAAGTCAACATATTATGTGCAAGTAATGGGTGCACTTCTATGTACAACTCTAAGTGTATGTGAATGTTATATGTGCATAGGTTAGTTATGGGATAGGATAGCATGATGATTACATAAATACTAAGTATTGAACTAAATATTATGTTAGAGCTTGAGGAGCTTTAGAGGATCAAAAGGGCTACGTGTACTAGGAGCAAAGGAACCACAAGGTAAGTAAACACTGTATTCATGCTACAAGCATGAGTAATAATATGTTTTGTTACAAATATGTGACATCATGTTATGTGAGCCTTTGACATTCCTAAAACCCAAGTCCTTTCCATTCTAAAATGAAATTCTATGATTTCCTTATTGAGCTTGGGTTACCAAAGGACAATTGGTCTAACCATTTTTGTTTATCCAATGATAATTCCTTTGTGATTATTGCCCTAACTTATATTCTTTCTAGAACTACACTATTCTTGTATCTTTTGTTCAAAATGATAAACTACTATTGCTATTGGTATACATGTTATTATTGGCTTAAATGTTATTATTATATGTGATTACCATTAGCTCTTGCTATGGTACCTTTAACTCTTTTTATGCAGAAATCCTCGTGCTGATGCAATTAATTATCGGCTATGTGCTCCTCGTACCAATGCAAGTAATCATTGGCTATGTGATCCTCGTACTGATGCGAGTAATGATCGGCTATGTGTTCGAATGATTATGGCAATAGCCTTCACTCTATGTGTTATGTGTTCGAGTGATTATGGCAGTAGCCTTTACTCTATGTGTTATGTGTTATAAGTGTGATTTCTATGAACCTTTCTAAAATTAGAAACTATGAATTGTAAACTATAAGTTATGAGTTATGAGCTCTTTCTAAGGGATATGGGTTATTGTATAAGCCCTATTGTTTACTCATTAAGATAATTTAGCTCACCCCTTCCTCCTTGTGTGGTTCCAAGTGAGCAAATGTGAGGAGGCAAGGTGATAGCTCAAGCATTCTACTTCGCTTAGGGATTCCTTGTCCAAGATAATCAATTTAATATATTATGAAGAGTTATCCTTAGATGCTTCGAAAATATTTATTTTTTGATGTTTATTTTGAAATGTTATCTTTTGAGGTTTTAATTGGATTCTAAATATTATTTCCCTATGGATTATGCTTAAAGTATATTTTAACTATGCTTCCGCAACTTAAGGTTTTCAAAAAAAAAAAAAGTGTTTATTTAAGTTAGTGAAAGAGGTTCTAGTACGATCCTAGGGAGTATTTATATGAGTATAAGTATAAGTGGGTTCTATAGATGTGGGTGACCGTATGTCTCTCCATATTCTAAGACTATCATATCTCTAAAGTTGGGATGTGACATTAGGTATATTGCATCTTTAGTGTGATAGATTTCTTTCAAACCACCCTTACCGTTTTATGTAATGACTCATAGAACCTTGCTTTAGGATTGTATGAATCATAATACTGAATTTGGTATTTCAAGAAACCTATTTCAATCATTTATTTATATATACATGCATAGCTTGAACCTTATAAAGAGTCTAAAACCTATCCAAACATCTTCACCTCCAAAACCCATGGTCAAAACCCAAAACCCATGATCCACCTAAACCCATGGTCAAAACCCAAAAACCTAGTCCGCTAAATCCATTGTTAACACCCTAAACCCATGGTCCACCTAGACCCATGGTCAAAACTCAAAACCTATGGTTTAACTAAACCCATGGTCAACACCCAAAGCCCATGGTCAACCTAAACTCATGGTCCAGTCCTATCCAAACCTATGGTCCATCTAAACCCATGGTCAACACCTATAACCCATGGTCCACTTAAACCCATGGTCAAAACCAAAAACTCATGGTTCACCTAAACCTATGTCAAACATATGGTAAAAATATACCCATCTATGGTACCCTCATCCTTATCCACAATTCTTGTCCAAGCTAAACACTAACCTAGCTCTATTAAGATATAAGATAAATACTGACCTAGCTTCATCATTCACAATTCTTACCCAAGCTAAACATTAACCTAGCTTTCATCCTTTATAATTCTTATCAAAGGTAAACACTAACCTAGCTTTCATTTTTCATAGTCCTTACCCAAGCTAAATACTGACCTAGCTTTATTTTCGATAATCCTTGTCAACGCTAAACACTGACCTAGCTTTATTCTTATCCACATCCTTACCTAAACTAAATGCTGACTTTGTTTCATCTTTTACAATACTATCCAAACCTATGGCCCATCTAAGCCCATAGTCTAGCCTAATCAAACTCATTATCCAACTATCACCAAACCCATGGTCCACCTAACATCCAAATCCATGGTACATCCAATATCAAAACCCATGGTCAGGCTATCATCAAGCTCATGATAAACCATTCATAAATCACAATCCTAATTACTCAAGGCTAAACTCTAACCTAGCCTTCCAAACTACTCTTTGGTTTATTAAGGCTAAAATCTGACCTAGCCACTCAAAGCTAAATTCTGACCAAGCCACTCAAAGCTAAAATCTGACGTAGTCACCCAAAGCTAAAATTTGACCTTGCAACTCAAAGCTAAATTCTAACCTAGCCACTTGAAGCTAACCTCTAACCTAGCCACTCAAAGCTAATACCTAGCCACTCAAAGCCAAATGCCAACCTAGTTTTCAAAGCTAAAATCTGACCTATTTCCCCTAGCTAAATACTGACGTAGTTAACATCACACACCTCTACTCTCATCTTTACCTATACACCGTCAATCTAACCACAAGACACTGTCATCCATTATCATTAAACCTAAGATCCTTGGTTTGTCATACCTCACCATAACCCTTTTTTCCAAAGCTTAATACTAACCCAGCTCCTTTTCCCTTTCAAAGGTTGCAAGATGTCTATTGGATTCGACAAAGATACCATGATAAGATTCTAGCCAAACTGTTTGAGCAATAAGAAGAGATGTCAAAGAGAAAATTTGCCTAAATTTAAGCCCAATTGCAAGCTTAAAGGGAGGCCATACTAAATGATGTCCAAGACATACTAAGTCAGGCTAGCATAAATCAAACCTCAAATCCCACTCTCCAAAATCCACTTAACCTAGACCAAAATTTGGCATCAGTTCAAGCCCATACTTCTATTTCCTCCACCAAGCCAACATCTCCACCACTTCTTTCACCTAATATCCTTCAAACAAACACTTCCATCTAGCACTAGCTAAACAACCACAAATCACCTCATTTCCTGTGGATCCTTCCCAAGAGAGGGAAGCCATACGTAATCCTAGGCTTGAAGTCTTCCTACTCAAACTGTAAGCCATGGAAAAGGCAATAAAAAGTTTGAAAAAGATGGAAGGCATAGTTGATACAAGTTCATTAATCCTCTTCCTCAATGCCCAATTACCACCAAAGTTCAAGATGCCAAATTTGGACAGATTTAATGGTACTACTGGCCCTAAGATCCATTTAAAGATGTACATAGGGGTAAGGTATCCCTTTGGTATAAATAATAAGCTCCTTGCTTAACTCTTTTAGCAAACCCTTATTGATGCCGCCCTAAAATGGTTTATTAACTTGGATGACACCCAAAAATAGACCTAGGAGGACATTTGTAATGCATTTGTCAAATAGTACCATTATAATATTGAAATGGACATTACAATAAGGGATTTAGAAAGCACTAATCAACTTTTGAATGAGACCTTCTTTGCATTCCTTACAAGGTGGAGGGCTAAAGCTACTCTAATGGTAAATAGGCCAACTGAGCAAGAACAAGTGAATATCCTTGTCAAGAATTTGCTTCCACTATCGAGACCATACCTACCCACTTTCAAAGCTTTAATCACGATCGCATCCAAGGTTGAGGATCACCTTTAAAGCAGATCAAAGATTGCCACCATTGACTTGGACATTGAGGAAGAACATGAACCTGTGAGGCCTCGCCCGAGCACCGGTCCGGTCCCCCGAGGGATCGAAATGCTCTTCGGGAGAAACTCCACGATTGGAACTCACTGTGAGTTTGGAAAATTGATTTTTTTGTATTTTGAAGGTTGTAAGGTGAGTCGCCACTTTAATTTATTTATTTTAATTGGGAAAATTAAAGAAAACCCAAATTGATTGACTCCAAAAATATTTTGATTTTATCCCAATGGAAAATGCACTAATCCACGAGTGACCAAGGAGGGCTCGGGGATCAGGTTTTGGTAATTACACAGTTAAGAAAATGTTATTTTCTTTAGTTTTGGCTTGAAATGCAAAATAACTCTTAAAATTGAATTTTTGTGTATGCATGAACAAAAATATAATGATGAACACATATATATATATATATGATGTCATGGAATGACAATAATAAATAAATAGGCAAAATAAATCCTACTTAATTATTACAATACCAAAATAAATGACATAAAAGGGATCTTTCCTCTAGCCCTTATGGGTACTAGGAAAAGCACCCATTCCCCAAAATAAACTAAAATAGAAACCATAAACAAAGGATTAACTAAAGTAAAGAAAAAGACTATTGATAAAAAGAATTTGGAGTTGATGCCCTTCAGATTGGTAGCCTGCGTATCCTATTGAATAGGAATCAAACCCCACGCAGTTCTCCCTTCTTGCGAAGGAGGGGTTTTAAAAATGTGTTGGTTTGCTTATTAACTTAATTCTGATTCTTAAATTAATAAGTTATTTAGATCTTTTCAGTTTTAGACCTAAAGAAAATTCTAGATCTGAATTTAGAATTTTAAAATGGGAAAGGGATTATACCTTTGCTTTTCTTGGCTTTCGAACAAATGGAACTAGTTTGGCTCCGGATCTCAACTCCACCTTGAATTCAAAGGAAGCTTGGAATCTGGATCTAGAAGCAGCAACTGTGTGAGTATAAGAACAAAAATATGCCTGAATTGCTTTGAAATGCTCTAAAATGCTTTAGAATCTGTTAGGAATTATTGGAAATTGTGTCAAATGAGGCTGGAGGAGGCTGCTATTTATAGAGCTGACAGATGAGGTGCCGTCGGTACGGACGATGGCATTGGCACAGCACCGGCAGCAGGAGCAGTACGACTGACACGCTGGCCGTCTGGGCGGCACGCCAGACGTGCCGTCATGCTAACGGCATGATTTCCATGCCGCACCGATGGCATGGTCATTTTTCGGTGGCACGGCATGTGTGCCTCCTCCTGGGCGGCACGATAATCGTGCCTCCCTTGCGCCACTAGCGCGGCTCAATCTGTTTTTGTCCATTTTGGGCCTGTTTCAGCTCTGATTCAAGCTCTACTTGATTCTGTGGGTTCGTGACTGAAAAGCAGTCGATTAAAGGAGAAAATATTCAGGAAATTTATTTTTTCGACGAGGCGCTGCCCCCTTGACCCTTATGCGTAGCGCCCTATTCCTAGTAGGTGTCAAGCTGCAGCCGAATCAGGAGGTGCAAATTTGAGGGTTCACAGAACCCAACATTGAAGAGTTTGACTCTAGTTAAACCTAACCTATCTAGAATTTGTCCAAGACCTCATTGGCAATGAATGCCTCTTTTACTCATCAACCTTTGAAGCCACATAATGAGTTAACAAGGCAAGAAAGATACCAGTTAGAATCTATGTCATTAAAGTCCAAGTCATCATTAAGTCAATGTCATCTTTTTGAGTTTCAGTATCAGAGTCATTTTTTTTAGTCTGTCTATTAAAGTCATTCTTTTTTTTAGTTTGTTTGTTAGAGTCATCCTATTGATTTTGTTAAAGTCATTCTTATTGTAAGATGGCATTATTTAATAAAGTGTGAGTTTTTTTTTTCAAATTCCTTTCCTTATATGTTTCTTTTCATCCAATTTAAATGAAACAATGAATTTTTGCACTAATAAGGAATCACATGTGAAAAGTCAAGAATTCATGCAAGGCCATAACAAATGATCATAGCCTTCACCAAAATTGTTGTTTCATGGGAACATTCAGATTCCCTAAGCAAGCATTCATGTCACTTTCTCTCTAAGTTGACACGCCTTTACCAAAATTTGAGAACAGCAAAACTCTCATCCTTGCTATAGGATGGGGGCAATCCTTAATCATCTTCATAAGCAAAGCAGAACAGATAGCCTTGCTAACAGAAAAGGGAAGGAAAACTAAAAATCTAACCCATAATCCAAATAAAATCAAACCTTTCCAAGAAAGACGAAACGAATAGCCTTGCCAACCCAAAAAAATAAGGGAAAATTCAAAAAAAATCAAAAAAAAGAAGGAAAAAAAGGAAAAATTTAAAAAAATATAAAAAATCAAAAAAAGAAAAGAATAGAAGAAAAAAAACAAAAAATAAAAAAAAAACAAAAAGAGAGAGAGAGAAAAACTTAGAAGAGCAGCTTAAAACAAGTAAACCCACAAAGGTAGCTTAGCCAAAAGATGGAATCAACTCAAAGCAACAATTCAAGATGAAGCTTTGTTTCATTCAAATTGGATTCACTATCTAGTCTGTTAGTCCTATGTCATCCAAAGATAGTTATTTTGTTAGTCTTACCTTTCATAGAGTCATGTTTCTCTATATTTGTACCCTGTTAAGTGTTTTCACTACTTTCACTTAGAGTTTTTAGCCTCTTGTGTCTCATGCTATCATTACCACATCAATCGGAGTCTAGTCTCACCTCCCAATCTATATGTCCAACTTGCTAAATCAACTCATAAGGTGGCATGCCACCTATCTCCTTCAAAACACCTTTACCCCTAGCTCCTTCCTAAGATTATACATCTTGGGCATATTATTATCAAAATTTTTGACAAAATCTCAAGGATTAGGCACATCAGCTGAACCAAGGCCCACCATTATTAAAGCCCAAATTTCTTGGCTAAATTACTTCCTTTGGCAATTCTTGTAGACTCCTTTAAGCTCAAGGTCTCTTTATCAAGTTACCTCAACTAAGGAATCCACTATCCTAGACACTATATTGGTTCAACCATATTTTCATAAATTTTGAAACCTGAATCTTCAAGTTATAGTTCTTAACTAGATTGGAACCTAACACAACCTAACCTAATATCTGAAGACCAATCCTTAGCTAAGACCTTTCCCTATAAGGGTTGATCCTCAACAATAACTTTCCATGGGAAAACTAAGTTGAGCCACCCATGCTAACATTCCCACACCCCTTGTCTTTCAGAGACATAACCTTCTCTAAATCCCACAGCATCAAGGACGAACAAATAGCTTTGATCCCATTCCTCCAAACACCAAAGCTGAACAGATAACTTTAATCTCAACCTTCCCAACACCAAAGCCAAATAGATAGCTTTGATCCCAATCCTCCCAATCACCAAAGCTTAATAAATATTTTTGATTCCAATCCTCCTAAACATCGAAGCCCAAAGGATAACTTTGATCACAATCTCCCTAAAAGTAGGGCCAAACAGTTGGCCTTGCTAAACCAATTTGAATTCCCAAATCTCCCCCTTCTATGTTGACCAAATCTAAGCTAGACAGATAGCCTTGATTGTAATTCACCAAACCATCTTTATTTCTAACATTAAAGTTAGACAGATAGCCTTGATTGAAATTCATCAAACCATCTTTATGTTAAACATTAAGGCCGGACAGATAGCCTTGATTGAAATTGTCCAAACCATCTTCACCTCCAACATTAAGGGTATATTGATAACTTTGATTGAAATTCACTATGAACCCTCAAATTTGCAGCCTTATGATCCTGTTGCAGCTTGACACCTACTAAGAATAATGCACTACGCACACGATGGTCCCGCTAGCCAGTTCTTACAGGGTGCGGGGCAGCGCCCCATTGAAAAATAAATTTCCTGAATCTTTCACCTCTAGTCCACTGCTTTTCAATTACAAACCCATAAAATCAAATCAGATCCAAATCAAATTTGAAACAGACAAGAAATGGCTAAAAAACGTGCAAAATCATGTTAGCCCAGTAGTTCTATGGCGTGCCACCGCGTTAGGCGACATGGCTATTGTACCGATGATGGGGTGGCACTCCCAAAGTGCCGGCGGCATGCCTAACATGCTGCCTTGCCGGCTGGTGCAATCTTAGTGCCGCCCATGCCACCAGCAAGTTGCCAGTGCCGCCGCTAGTACCGACAGCACCCTCTTTAGCAGCTTTATAAATAAAACCTTTTTCAAGCTTTTTGACACAGATTCCAATGTAGAAACTCTCCAATATTGCTCTACTAATTATGCTAAAATTTTGTTCGAAATTTAATACTAAATTTGTCATTTCAAATTCTTTTAATTTGCATTTATTACACTATTTTGCTAACCTTTCACTATTTAAGGTTCAACTTCAGGGTCCTAAATCCAAAGTGGAGCTTAGATCTGGAGTTAAGCTCGCCCCATTCATCCAAAAATCAAGGAAAGCAAAGGTATAATTCCTTTTGTCCATTTTCAAAATTCTAAATTTAGACTAGAATTCTTTTTAGGTCTAAAACATAAAGGATCTAAAATTTATTAATTTAAGAATCAAAATTAAATTAATAAACAAACCAACACTTCTTTGTAGAACCCCTCCTTTGCAAGAAGGAAGAACTGCGTAGGGTTTGATTCCTATTCAATAGGATATGTAGGCTGCCATTCTGAAAAGGCATCAATTCCAAAATCATTTTTAATAACATTTTCCCTTTTATATTTGTTATTTATTTCCAAATCTGTACTTTCATTTCTTTAGTATGGTTGAAATATTTGCTTTCCCTAGTACCCATAAGGGCTAAAGGAAAGATCCTCTTTCTTTTTATTCATTTTGATTTATAATAATTAAGTAGGATTTACTTCTGCTTATTTATCTATAATTGTCATTTCATACTATCATCTATAACTGTTCATTCATCAATTTATTCATGTTCATGCATACATGAAAATTCCTTTTTATAAGTTATTTTGCAATTTTTAGCCAAACTGAAGAAAATTATATTTTCTCAATTGTGTAATTACCAAAACCTGATCCCCGAACCCTCTTTGGTCACTCATGGATAAGTGCTTTTCCATTGGGATAAAAACAAAACATTTTTAGAGTCAATCAATTTGGGTTTTCTTTAATGTTCCTAATTAAAAACAAATCAATTGAAGTGGCTACTCACTTTCACAACTTCCAAATTACAAAAATCAATTTTCTGAACTCACAGTGAGTTCCAATCATGGAGTTTCTCCTGAAGAGCATTTTGATCCCTCAGCGGATTGGACTGGTGCTCGGGCGAGGCCTCACATTCACCAAGACCATTCTCATATCCAACGTCAAGGTCGAACCGATAGCCATTGACAAAACCTTATATATCCTAAAGGCCCCCTCCCAAAAGGTTCATATTCTTATACCATATTTATCAATCACAAGGTTCAATTTGCATAAGTATGAATACCCACATGCATGACAAACATAAGCAGATATCATAAGCCTATAATCTAACATGGCATAAGCCTAAAGTTTGACATGGTATAGCCCATAATCTAACATGGCACAATGTATAAGCCAAAAATTTGACATGGCACAAGCATAAGCCCAAAGTCCAACATGGCATCTCTTTTCAGGGTTTACTGTCATACTTCATATGACCAGCACTCAATTGTGAACCCATAGAATCAAACTGGGCCCAAATCAGATAAAAAATGGATGAGAACGGGCCAAAAACAAGGTGCGACAACTCATAAATGGCTGCGATAACCACAACCACCCTATGGTTGCCGCAGAGGCTCTATGGAAATTCATAGTTTTGAGCCCCCTAAACTTCCCCTATAAATACCTTGCACCTCATAATAACTTCCACATATAATTATATACTTCTATCCTCTCCCTAAAGCTTTTTGAACCCTATTTCTAAGCTTTTCAATCATCAAAATCTTCTTTCTAAACCTCCAAATCTCTAAAACCCCATTCCAAAACTTCTTCCATCACCTCAAACCTCATTCATGAGTTTCCTAATCACCTCAAACCTTATTCATAAGCTTCCTAATCATCTTAAAACTCTATTTATAAGCCTTATAATCACCTCCAACCCTATCCTGAAGCTTTTTAATCAAGAAAAAGTGCAATTCAAGTTATTTTTGTCAAAGGGAATTTGTGATAATCAAGTAAAGGTGTGACCTAAGTCCCTCCAAGAAGAGTTAGCACTATTCAAGAGTTCTTCTGCCAAAAGTAGTGCTCATACTATCCCTGAGCCAAGGTGAAACTTAGATCTAGTACCAAGCTCGCTCTCTACATTCCTCACTATCGAAAGCCAAAGGTAAAAGTTCTTTCCTTTTCCTTTTTGATTCCAATTTTGAGATCTAAATCTAAAAAGATCTAATTTTTGCTAATTAAAATCTAACCTAACTAACAAATTCCTAAGCCTTTAAAATCAATCAAAACATGGTAATAAAGGCAATAACTTAAAAATCCCTCCTTCGCAAGAAGGAAGAAATGCTTGGGGTTTGATTCCCATTCAAAGAGATATGCAGGCTTGCCATCTCTAAGGCATTCAACTCTGCTAAAATTAACAACTTCTTCTCTCTATCACTTTCTTCACATAGTTTAGGATCAAAATTGCTTTTTTTAAATAAAATTAAAAATTTTAGTTCTTTTATTACAATTTTTTAATTACTTTTTCTTACTTTAGTTGTTTAGCTTATATTTGTGGAATGTGTGCTTTTCCTAGAACCCATAAGGGTTAGAGGAAAAATTCCTTGATTTTGATATTTTAACTTACAATAGTTTAAAGTAGTTTTCCTTTATTTTTCATATTTCATAATTGTCATTATCTCATATTTTCCATATATTGCACAAATAATATTTGTTTCATGCATCATATTATATCTGTTCATACATCCATAAAACCTTCTTTTTATGAAAGTTATTTTATAGTTAAGCCAAACTTATTTTTTGCATCCAAAACCAAGTCCCCGAGCCCTCTTTGATCATTCGAGAACTAGTGCTTTTCCTTACGATAATGATATAATTTTAGAGTCAATCAAATTGGGTTTTTCCTTTAATTTTCTCAACTAGAATAAATAAAATTAAAGTGGCGACTCCTTTTGCAAATTACAACTTACAAAATATAATTTTTTGAACTCATAGCGAGTTCCAATCGTGATGTTTCAACTAAATGAGCATTTTGATTCCCTTTAGCCGATCGGACCGATACTCGGGTGAGGCCTCACAGTAGTTTAAGATGCAAAAAGAATAAACTTAATCTAATTAGTATAACATGAGAAATGATAGAAAAAGGTCATAAAATTAGGTTGTGTAATGGGTAATAATTGAGAATGTAATGTTTTAATGTTACACTTTATGACCTGAAGAATCCTATACGTATATAAACTATGAATGATAATTAGTGAGAATGAAGAACATTGAATTGTGCATATTTATTAAATAAGAAGTTAACTTGAAAATTAATTAAATAATAATTGAGATCTATCCTTAAGTATTCTATTTGACTCCATTAGATTCATAGGAATTTGACTTTTGATTTTGGTTGACTATTTGAATTGTCATTATGTAAACTTATGTAACTTAGGGTTTTACAATTTCACTTACTTGATCACCTTAGAATGTCAAAGTTGTGATGTGTTAATTGATAAAGATTATGTGTATTATCCTCTCATGAAATGACTTATATGAATTGATGTCAAAATGAGCAAGGGAATGATGTGAATTAAGGGTTTAGACCCTAGGCTTGTTTGACCATTAGATGAAATTAAATGTGAATGTGTCATAATTCACACAACATGCTTGTGTGTATTGTATGAAATTGTCAAATCCTATTTTCAAAGACATGATGATCCTAGAACATTGGCAGACATAAGGTCACCAATGCCCGTAGAACCCACTTATACTTATACAAATACTGCCTAGGATCATACCAAAACCTCTTACATTAACTTAAATAAACCATTTTTTTTTAGAAAACCTATAATTGCGGAAGCATAATTAAAATATACTTTAAACATTATTATAAGGAAATAATATTTAGAATCCAATTAAAAGCTTGAAAGATAACACTACAAAATAAACATCTAAAAATAAATATTCCTGAGGCGTCTAAGGATAACTCTTCATAACATATTAAACTAATTATCTTGGACAAGGAATTCCCAAGCGAAGTAGGATGCTTAAGCCATTGCCTTACCTCCTCATACTACTCACCTAGAACCACACAAAGAAAAAAGGGTCAGATAGATGATCTCAATAAGTAAACAATATGGTACATACGATACCATATATACCTTTTTAAAAAAGGAAACCCATAGCTTATAACACATAGTTCATGTTTTACAATTCATGAATCAAAGTTTGAAATTTAACAAGGCTTGCAAAAAATCACACTTATTACATGTGAGTGAAGACTCTTGCTCAATTCACTCTTGAGTGAAGACACTACTCAATTCACTTGAATTTACATAAGTGAATCAAGACTCTTGCTTAATTCACGCTTAAGACACTACTTAATTCACTTGAATTTATATAAGTGAGTGAAGACTCTTGCTCAATTCACGTATGAGTAAAGACACTACTCAATTCACTCGAATTTACATAAGTGAGTGAAGACTCTTTCTTAATTCACTCATGAGTGAAGACATGCTCAATTCACTCGAATTTATATAAGTGAGTGAAGAGTCTTGCTCAATTCGCTCGTATCTATGGTAATCACTTATAATAATAGCACTTAAGAAAGCAATAACATGTATCACAATAGCAATACTAGTTTAGCTTATTAAACAAAAGATAAATAATAGTGTGGTTCTAGAAAGAAAGTAAAGTAAGGCAATAAATCACAAAGGTACTTTGTTGTCATTGAATAATAAAAATAGATTTGGACCAAATATCCTTTGGCAACCTAAGCTTACAAAGAAATCATTTAGTCATAATTAAAAATGGAAAAGAACATGGGTTTCAAGATATCAAATGTTCATATAACATGATAACTTGTACTTGTAACTTGAACATAATATTTACTCACACTGGTACCATGAACATAATATTTACTCACCTTGTGGTTCCTTTGCTCCTAGTACACTTAGCCCTTTTAAACCTCTAAAACTTCTCAAGCTCTAACATAATATTTAATTCAATACTTAGTATTTATTTAATCATGATGCTATCATATCCCATAACTACCCCATGCACATATAACATTCACATACACTTAGTATTGCACATATAAGTGCACTTCACCACTTGCATATAAAAGTCTTGTACACTTAGCCTTTATAGGCCCATATGAAAAAAAATTATAATTCATATCAATACCTTTCTAAGGTCAATACAATATCATTATCTTAATGTCAATTCGCTTTAATAATTCAATGATGCAGAAATTGCCCCCCCTTTATTGAGTTTATACATGAAAATTTCAATTTTTAGTTACAGGATTCACATTTGGAGAAATTGCGTAGGAAGGTTGGTGTTTTTGGTAGAGAAATTAATTTCTCTATCAAAAATTCACCTAAAATGATTTAAATATGTAGAAATCAGTAAATACTTAGTATAAAATAATTTTCTCATGATTTATTTCATAGAAATCAAATAAGAAATTGAAAGGAAAGAAAAACTTACGAATACGGACAAGAAATTGCAAAGATTGAAAGTGTTTTATGAATTTCGGTAGAGAGAATAAATTTGAGAGAATTTTTCTGCCAAAATAATGAAATAACAGAGGGTGGCTATTAGAATTCAAGGGCTGGCTGAATTTCTTGAATTTTTACATAGGGTTTTGCGTAATTTCCAAGATTACCCTTAATGAGATAGGTTAGGAGTGTTCTAGTGTAATGGGCTTTTTATTTAATTTAGGAGCTGATTATAGTTAATTAAAAATAAAATATTTTTCTTATTATTTTCATTAAAATTTATCCCTAAATATTTATCTAAAAATATTTTGAAAATACTCATAAAATTATTTTATGCTTAAAAATCGCCTTTTTGCCTAAAATTTATTTTATAAAAAAATAAATTTTTTCATGCTAATGCACTTCATATAAATAATTTATTTCATACTAATAATTCATATTAGGCATTTTAAAATTAATTTAATATGTCACATACTCATGAATCCAATCAGACATGAATTTTCATAAAATCACATATTTTATTACAACAATTCTAAATTCAAGCAATTTGGTCTTGGAAACTCCTAGAGTAGATGTGGATTGTTACATTCTCCCCCCTTGAAAAAAATTCATTCTCGAATTTTCAATTCTAATAGCACAACACACTCTACTTAGCTTCTCCGCCATGCTTCTGCTGTGCCACTCAAACACAATATCTAACTACAATTAACATATCAAATACAGTAAGCACATACTCACAATATATCAAAAATCACACTGATAAATCTTTAGCTTAAGCTACACCTATGTAAATCTCTTATTCAAATAAATCTTAAACTAATCCTTAATAATTTTGTATCCTTTAATCGTAAACAAAAGTAATTGACCCTTTAATTTCACCTTCAATCAAATATAATCCCAAGCATTTCTTTTCCTTATATCTCTATTATTATTAGCATCTATACTAATACCTTAATCACCACTTCCATTCATTATTTATCACATTAGTCATATAAGAATCCAACAGATAATTCTAAATTATTTGATAATTCTCTTTCCATATTAATAATTATTACTTAATCTATTATAACCTTAATAATTATTTTTGTGTTTAATACCTTGTTAACATTGCGATTTCTACACTCCCATCATTTATCAATTAAAATATATTTAAACTTAATAAATATTCCTATATATATATATATATATATATATATATATATATATATATATATATATATATATATCATATCCTAAATGAACTTGCATTCTATTAATTTACAATCCCAAATAGACTTCTCATAACTATTTTAGACTTACTCTCTTTCTGTATAATATATACATCATTATCATGACTTAATTACCTAATGCCTTGTAATTTTTATACCTTCAGCTTGTAATATCATCTCACTTTAGGTTTTCCACTTACATCTTGCTATACTTCACATTCCTAATCATTTAACTTATCCATATTAAAATAATAAACCTTTTAATACCATTGCTATTCAATGAAATGTCTATGTAACTCTTATATCTTTCCAAATCTATGCCATTCTAGGTTATCTCAATAAAAATTCTTTCCATACTAAAGATCACTACAAAATTTTCCAGTAACCTCAATTGAACATTATTGTATCTAATGTCTTAAAACATTTCTCATCCAGAGGACTCAAACCCCTTTCAGGTATATTCAAAACTATTAAATTTTCAAAACTATGTAACATCATACTTATCCTTTTATCATAATTACCAGTCTAAGAATACTTATACTTTTATCATCATTACAAGTTTGAGAATACTTATCCTTTTATCATCATTACAAGTCTGAGAATACTTATCCTTTTATGTCTCCCCCTCTTAAAAGAAATTTGTCCTCGAATTTAAATACTTACTCATATGTTCTCAAAAATTAGGGATGCTTCTACTACATCCCTTCCTCAGCTTCCTAAGTATACTCATCCATTCCATGATTACCCTAGTGGACATTAATCATAAGTATCTCCTTGATACATAAATTTCTCCCTATCCTTAGTTTGGAATTCTACTTGCTTTTTCTCTAGAGTCAATACAAGCTCCATACTCGTATAGTCAATCCATTCTCAAGATCACATCAAATCCTAGGATACCAAGTTCTAACAACTCCACAGGAAGTTTTCATCCATAAATGTTTACCTCATAGTCCTTAAACATGTAACAACCCACACCTACCCTAGAAATTTTCGTGATAATTTGCTTGATTTAGAACTATTAAGGTTAAGTGTGTGCTTTTGTGGAAATTAAAATCTAAGTGATTGATGAGCATGTGACATATTAAATTAATTTTAATATGCATAATATGAGTTGCTATTGTGAAATAAATAATTTACATGAAGTGCATTTGCATAAAATAATTTATTTTAAATAAAATGAATTTTCATGCATAAAGACAATTTTTAAGCATAAAATGATTTTATGAGTATTTTAAAATAATTTTTAAAATAAATATTTTTGGGGAAAATATTACAAAAATAATAAGAAAAATATTCTTTTTTTTTTAATTATAATCAGCCCAAAATTTAAATAAAAAGCCCAAATACTCAAAAGCCTACTACACTAAAATCCTCCTAACCTAGTTTATTAAGGGTATTAGTGGAAATTGCACCCAAACCCTAATATTTATTGTAAAATTCAGCTAGCCTAGGTCTTGCAGCAGCCACCACTTTATTTTTCTATATCTTGGCAGAAAAATTCTCTCAAAATATTTCTCTCTACTGAAATTAAGAAAACACATTTTCATTTCACGATTTCTTGACTGTAATCGTAAGTTTTTCTTATCTTTCAATTTTTAAACTGATTTCTATGAAATAAATTATGGAAAAATTATTTTGAACTAGTTGATTACTAATTTTTACAGATTTAATTCTATTTGGGTGAGTTTTTGGGTGAGAAAATCTATTTTCTATCGAAGACACAAATCTTTCTGCGAGATTCCTCCAAAGGTAAATTCTATAACTTAAAATTACAATTTTTATGCATAAACATCACTTGGGGGGGGGGGGAGAGAGGAGTTGTGCATTATTGTTTTCTAAATTGATTTTTGATTTGTTTTAATGAAAATTATTGGATTAAATAATATTTCTGCATATTTTTGTGATGACCAGAAAGTTTCAAAAAACAAAGGAATTCAAGATTTTTGTGCTAGAACATAGAAGTTGGAAAATTCTATTATTAAATTAATATGTGGCTGCCGATTTGTATGAGAAAGAATTCTAATATGATATTTGTTTTGTTTTGATGAAAAATAATGATTGAATCATATGTCTATATATTGCTGTAATGAACGAAAAGCGCAAAAACTCATTATTTTCACCTAAGCCTTAAAACTTGGAATTTTTTTGTATAAGTACTATCTATGGCTGCCAAATCATGTAGGGACATGTTCTAAACTGATATTTGCTATGATTGAATGAAAAAAAAATAGTTTAAACAACCTATTTACATATTTTTGAAATGACCAAAAAATAATGAAAACAAGAAAACTCATGGTTTTGTACCCTATAACCCAAAAAGTTGAATTTTCATGTGTGAGAGACAATATGTGTGGCCGATTCATATGAATTAAAATTCTAAAATGATTTTTGTTGTATTTACATGAAAAATCTTGATTTAAACCATGTTTTTACATATTTTTAAAATCGACGGAAAGTGCGAAAAGAAAGAGAATTTAATTTTTCCTTTGGTGATAAATTCGGCCTACATCAATATTTTTGTCCCAATGTTTATAATTTTTATGTGATGTGTTTGATGATTATTGACATGTATGTATGTATAATAAATGATAAAATTACATGTTAGTTAAAGGTATGATCCTAGATAAGCTTAAATGCATTTTGGTATACTTAAGGTATCTTAACCTTATATTGTGATTAGAATGCAAATGTGATTGGGAAATTTGGAACTAGATGTTATGATGACTTGATGATGAACACATGTTATGAGCTGATGAAGTGATGATTGAATAAAAAGGATCATAAGAGTTAAGCATGACACTTGAAGGGTTAATTGTTAAGTTGACATATATGGAAGAGTAAAGTGTATTAAGATGATTGTTAAAGTAAATTGATATTGAGGTAATAATATTATGATGACCTTAAAAACATATTGATGTGATTGTAATGTGTTGTCATGAGAGCCTATAAGGCCTAAGTATGCAAGACTTTAAAGTCAACATATTATGTACAAGTGACGAGTACACTTATATGTGGACTTTAAGTGTATGTGTATGCTATATGTGCATGGGTAGTTATGGGATAGGAGTATCATAAGTAAATAAATACTAAGTATTAAATTAAATATTATGCTAGAATTTGAGGAGCTTTAGAAGTGCAAAGGGACTATGTATACTAAGAGCAAAGGAATCCCAAGGTGAGTAAATGCTGTGTTCATACTATAAGTGTGAGTAAACATTATATTCATTCTACAAGTGCAAGTAACATTTTGTTTTGTTACAAATATGTGATATCATGTTATGTGAGCCTTTGACAATCTTGAAACAAGTTCTTTCTATTTTAAAATATTATTATATGAATTCTTTGATAAGCTTGGGTTGCCAAGGGACATTTGGTCCAAAACTGTTTTGTTTATCCAATGAGAATTTCTTGTGATTATCACCCAAACTTATATTCTTCTGGAACTACACTATCATTGTATCTTTTGTTTGAAAGTTAAGCCACTACTGTTATTGAAATATATGTTATTATTGTCTTATGTGATATTGTTAATTGTGATTACCATTAGCTCTGGCTATGGTACTTTTTACCCTTTATGCAGAATCCTTGTGCCGATGCTAGTAATCGTCAGAACCTATGCACATGGTCTTAACCCAATTGATAGGGGCAGTGTATCCACCTCAACGAGAAAGGGGCGGTTCTAGCCATAAAGCCTGATCAGCTTCATGCCTTATAAGTGATAGAAGTTGGAATTTGGTATAAGGCCACCTCTCCTTTATAAGTTTGAGTGATAGAGCAATAGCCTTCACTCTTTACAAGTTATAAGTGTGATTTCTACAAACTTGCCAAATTGAACCCTTGCTAAATTGTAACTTGATCCATGAATTATAAATCATGAACTATGTGTATAAGCTATATGTTTCCTTTTCAAAGGAATATGTGATAATGTATGTGCCTTATCGTTTACTCATTGAGATCATCTATCTCACCCCTTTTTCCTTGTGTGGTTCCAGGTGAGCAAATGTGAGGAGCCAAAGTGGTGGCTCAAGCATTCTACTTCGCTTGGGGGATTCCTTGTCCAAGTTATCAGAAATACTATTTTATGAAGTCTTATTATTGGATGCTCCAGGAATGTTGATTGATACTCATTTGAGATATATTATTTTCCTTTTGGATTTTATGTGTAATGTTTAATTATAGACTTCTACAATCAAAGGTATTCATCTAAAGGTTTTAAATGAGTTATTGTAAGAGGTTTGGTATGATCTTAGGCATGATTTATTTATATGTAAGTGGGTTCTACGGGCGTGGGTGACCTTATGTCTCCCCATGTTCTAGGACCATCATATCTCTATGGTTGGGATGTGACAAAACATATACTTCACCTACCTCATATTGTAAACTTATGTATATATAATGTAACTAATTTGTTTCATTCTCCTATTAATCATTACTAAATATCAATTCTCTTCTTATCGCCTCAATCACAATTATCATTTAATAACTCCATATATTTCTTATATCAAACTATTTTTACATGTAAGCATTTCATACTTTATAACATTATACCTATCAGTCATTAATCTAAATTAGATCAAAACTTAGTCCACTTCTCCTTCTAATCCACTTAACCCTATTATCAAATAATCATACTTAGTATGCTTTTAAGATGAGCACCCATCATATAATTCACATCATAGGACACATATCACATAGCATGTATCCCATATCATAGCATCTACGATGTATCCTAATCATGTACCATATAACTTATAACATCATAAATGTCCCTATCATATATGAGTCAGTCATGTCATAGGCAATAAAAGAAATCAATGCATACTAAGTTGTTAGGTAATCAATTAACATTATTCGCATCACATGAGTCTTCTTTTTCTTGAGGTGGATCATAAGCATGGCCTTCTCAAACATCTCTCTTCATGTTCTCTTGCATGCCACACACGGTGCTCTAGGTCATGGTCCTCTAGTAGGGGTAATCTTCTTGGTCATTTGAAGAGCAAATCATAAGGCACACAACAATAACAAGGATTACTAAAACATACTAGGACTTCGTGGAACTATGCTAGCGATAGACTGTAAATGATATGATAGGAAAAGTCCTATGCTCTAGGATTATACTTATTTAACCCAATACATAGACAAGTCTAAACTAGACTTTTAAAAACTATAGTTCTGATACCATCTTTATCACATCCCATTTTCAGAGACATGATTATCCTAGAATAATGGAGACAAAAGGGCACCCATGCCCATAGAACCCACTTATACTTATATAAATACTGCCTAAGATCATACCAAAACCTCTTACATTAACTTAAATAAACTATTCTTTTAGAAAACCTTAAGTTGCGAAAGCATAGTTAAAATATTCTTTAAATATGATCCACAAGGAAATAATATTTAAAATCAAATTAAAACCTCGAAAGATAACATTTTAAAATAAACATCCAAAAATAAATATTCCTGGAGCGTCTAAGGGTAACTCTTCATAACATATTAAACTAATTATCTTGGATAAGGAATTCCCTAAGCGAAGTAGGATGCTTTAGCCATCACCATACCTCACCATACTACTCACGTGGAACCACACAAAGAAAAAGGGGTGAGATAGATTATCTCAATGAGTAAATAATATGGAACATACAATAACATATATCCCTTTTTAAAAAGGAAACCCACAACTTATAACACATAGTTCATATTTTACAATTCATGAATGAAAGTTTGTAATTTAACAAGGTTTGTAGAAAATCACACTTATTACTTGTGAGTGAAGACTCTTGCTCAATTCACTCTTGAGTGAAGACACTGCTCAATTCACTCAAATTTACTTAAGTGAGTGAAGACTCTCACTCATTCACTTGTGAGTGGATACACTGCTCAATTCACTTGAATTTACGTAAGTGAGTGAAGACACTTGTTCAATTCACTTATGAGTGAAGACAATGCTCAATTTACTCAAATTTACTCGTATTTATGGTAATAACTTATTATAATAGCACTTAAGAAAGCAATAACATGTATCACAATAGCAACAATAGTTTAGCTTATTGAACAAAAGAGAAATAACAATGTGGTTCCAGAAAGAAAGTAAGGTAAGGCAACAAATCACAAAGGTACTTTATTGTCATTGAATTATCAAAATAGATTTGGACCAAATATCATTTGGCAACCTAAGCTTACAAAGAAATCATTTGGTCATAATTAAAAATAGAAAAGAACTTTGGTTTCAAGATATCAAAAGTTCATATAACATGATAACTTGTACTTGTAACTTGAACATAATGTTTACTCACACTGGTAACATGAACATAGTGTTTACTCACCTTATGATTCCTTGACTCCTAATACATATAGCTCTTTTGAACCTCTAAAACTCCTCAAGTTCTAACATAATATTCAATTCAATACTTTGGATTTATTTAATCATGATGCTATCCTATCTCATAACTACCCCATGCACATATAACATTCACATACACTTAAAGTTGCATATATAAGTGCACTTCATCACTTGCACATAACATGTTGACTTTAAAAGTCTTGTACACTTAGCCTTTATAGGCCCATATGAAAACACATTATAATTCATGCTGTTACCTTTCTAAATTCAACACAATATCATTATCTTAATGTCAATTCGCTTTAACAATCATCTCAGTATACTTAACACTTCCATATATGTCAACTTAACAAATAACCTTTCAAGTGTCATGCTTATCTTTTATGACCAGTTCATTCAATCAATCTCTTCATTAATTCAAGATCATTAATTCATTTTCAAGTCATCATACAACCTACTTCCATATTATATAATCACATTCACATATTAATCATAACATAAGGTTAAGATAGCTTAAGTATACCAAATTATCTCTAGCCTTGTCTAGAGTCATTTCTTCAACCAACATGCAAGTTAACCATTTGTCATTCATTCATACATATCAATAATCATTAAAACACACTACATAATAATTTTAGACATTGGAATAAAAATCCCAGCAATGGCCGAATACTCCATTAAAAAGAAAATCTGAATTTTCTTACTTTTCGCACTTTTCGTCTATTATAGTAATATGTAGAAACATGGTTTGAACCAAAATTTTTCATGTAATCAAAACAAAAATCATTTAGAATATGAATATGTAGGAATTAGCACATATATAAATCCATATGCTTGAAAATTTTTCAACTTTATGTGTTAGGATGAAAACCATAAACCTTTCTTATTTTTGGTACTTTTTTGGTCATTACAGTAATATATAAACATGTGTTTTAAACCATTATTTTTCATTCAATCACAACAAATATCAGTTATGAACATCTCTATGTACAAATCGGTAGCCATTGAAATGTCTTATGCATGAAACTTCCAAGTTTAGGGTCTTAGAGTGAAAATCATGAGTTTTCTAGCTTTCCGCGCTTTCCGTTCATTACAAAAATATGTAAACACCTTATTTAAATCATTATTTTTCATCCAAAAAAATAAATATCAGTTTAGAATTCCATCATACACAAATTGGTAGCCACATACATATATAATCATAGAATTTTCTAACTTTCAAGTTCTAGGATGAAAACCTTGAATTTCCTTGTTTTCTAAAACTTTTTGGTCATTACAGTAATATACAAAAATATGATTTGATTCAATATTTTTCATCTAAACACATCAAAAATCAGTTTAGAATTCAATGATACAGAAATTTCTCTCTCTCTCTTCTTCCCCCCCCCCCCTCCACCTTTATTGAGTTTATGAATGAAAATTTCAGTTTTTAGTTACATGATTCACCTTTGGAGAAATCGCGTAAGAAGGTTAGTGTTTTTGGTAGAGAAATTAATTTCTCTATAAAAAATTCATCCAAAATAATTTAAATCTATAGAAATCAATAAATATCTAGTTCAAAATAATTTTTTCATAATTTATTTCACAAAAATCAAATAAGAAATTGAAAGGAAAGAAAAACTTACGAATACAGTCAAAAAATCGCAAAGATTGAAAGTGTTTTGTGAATTTCGATAGAGAAAATAAATTTGAGAGAATTTTTCTGCCAAAATAATGAAATAATAGAGGGTGGCTGCTAGAATTCAAGGGCTGGCTAAATTTCTTGAATTTATATGTAAGGTTTTGGGTAATTTCTAAGATTACTCTTAATGAGATAGGTTAGGAGTGTTTTAGCATAGTGAGCTTTTAGGTATTTAGGATTTTTATTTAATTTACGGGCTGATTATGGGTAATTAATAATAAAATATTTTTCTTATTATTTTCATTAAAATTTCTCCCAAAACATTTATTTAAAAATATTTTGAAAATACTCATAAAATTATTTTATGCTTAAAAATCACCTTTTTGCCTAAAATTCATTTTACGAAAAAAAAAATTCATGCTAATACACTTCATATAAATTATTTATTTTACAATAATAATATATATTAGGCATATTAAAATTAATTTAATACACCACATACTTATAAATCGCATCAGATATGAATTTTCATAAAATCACATATTTTGTCACAACAACCCTAAATTCAAGCAATTTGGTGATGGAAACTCCTAGGATAGATGTGAGTTGTTATAGAAATAAAGCGAACATTATGGGTGTGAGATATTGCCTAAACGCCCCTCCCTCGCTCGAGATGCCTTAAGGAAAGGCGCGTGATTTTTAAGAATGTTATGAAACGAACTTTGGTGCTCATGATTGGAAGGGCTATCATTTGGAAATTTGATTTTTGATTTTGAAAAGTGATTTCGAAAGTTACCACCCTAATTTTATTTATTTTAAAATGGAAAAATTAAGGAAAACCCATTTGTGACTCCAATTCAATCATTTAATTAATTAATTCACCCAAGGATAAAATCACTAGTCTTAAACCATGTTGAGCTCAAGGACTAGGTTTTATTTTAAATAATGATGATTTAGCTCTTAAATTTAATTTGATTTAGAAAAATTGATTTCATGAATGACAAGTATTAAATGATAACAATAAAAATGCATGAAACATGGTAAAATATGAATGCATGACATAAGTATGAGTGTGAGGGAAATTAAAAAAGATTTTAAGTAAATCATCCACAAATTAAGAAGAGTGTTCCCTCTAGTTGTCATGACTCAATCTCTAGACCATGACTGTCCTAGAGTTTAGGGAGACGTAAAGTCACCTAAACCCATAGAACATCATTATTCTTATTACCATTTTACAAATCCTTCCCAAGATTGAAACCATATTCATTCTTTATCCTTTCTCATTATTTCTTAAATCATTCATTTACAACCATTACACTTTGGTGTCATCTCATAATCCAAAATAGAGCATTATTATTTATAAATATAAACAAACACTATCCATACATTCTTACTTACTATCATGGGTACTCTTACATAATAACTTTTATTAATTGTCTACATTACACTCTAATACAACATATGTTAGAACTAAGGTTTCAAACACCATGGAGCTCTACAATTGATCTTTTAGAAATAGCACAAGCCAAAACGAATGTAGCACCTTTAGTAAGACCCAAGTGAAGAAATGTAACTTGGAGTTTACCTTGCTAATGGATCACTTCAACCTATAAAATTTAATCAACTAAAGGGTGAGACAAGCTCAGTGAGTACAAAATAATATAACATAACATAGCAATATCAATGGTTAATACTTGGGTTAATTCAAGATGGCAAGGAAGTGATGTTAATCAAGATTGACCACATTGAACTTTAGAATGTGATTTAGTAGAATGATGATGTTTTGGAAGTGGAAGGCTTCCCACACATAAATATTTAAAGAGTGGTGGCTTAAGCCATGCTCACTCACATGCATTTCATTACACAAGGTTGATCAGGTCTTGCGGTTAAGCGTTTCCTCCTAACAGAGATTGGGTACTCTTGCCCTACTTATGGGCTTACACCAAGTGCACAAGGTCTAATTTACTTTCCTCACATCAGAGAGGATTTCTGTTTAATTATGGGTATTCAATGAAAGACATATCAAGGTCTACAATAAGGATCCAATGTGAGGTAGTTCGACATAACAGTCATTCACATCATTGAGCATCACATATGGTCAAGGCATAAGATTCATCATGATCGAGTATCATATAAGGAGGATATGAATTTCTGAGGTTTCATCAATCAATAAGCAACCACATTTCAAATGTCATTTCAAGTTCACAACAAGGATTTATAATTTAACAATGGTTGCAAACAATAGCATAGTTACATCATATTATTTAGTACTCACCTTATCTCCTTTGCTCCTAATGATTGTTTGTCCTTGGTTAGTTTCACATCCCTCTCAGTCTTGAGCAATATCTTTACCCTTGCCTTGAAGTTCTACATTTATCACATTCCAATTACTTCAATTAGTAACTAATAGTGCTACTAATTATATCCTTTACTTATTTTATTTTCTCAACTTATTATAGAGATGTATTAATTACACCATACACATACTTGCTCTTACTTCTAATTATTTCTAGATTAAATTACTCATTCAATTCCATGATTTCAAATCTAGATCATAAAATGCCCAAATTGTGCCATAAACCCTAGAATTTGGGGAAAACCATTAATTTCACTTTCAAAACTCAATTCAATTATAGATTTACCAAATTAACATTTAAGCAATCAATCCCTATCAATTAATTTGAATTGATTTACTTTTGTTTATATGAGTCCTAATTTATCCCACTCAAGTCAAATTTGGAGAAAAAATCATATTTCCACATCCAATCTTCAAATTAGTTATAAAAGTAGTGTCATATCGCTTTGTGCATGAAAATCCAATTTATGTGAAATAAATATTTTTATGCTTATGCATTTCATATAAATCACTTATTTCACCATAATTATTCATATTATGCATATTAGAATTAATCTAACATGTCACATACTTATTAATCACATAACTCAAAAATTTCATAAAAGCACTTACTTAGACATAATAGGTGTAAATTCAAGTAATTGGTCATGAAAACTCCTAGGGTGGGTGTGAGTTATTACATTCTCCCCCTTAAAAAATTCATCCTCAAATTTAAATACTTACTCATACATTCTCGAAAAGCTAGGGATGCTTCTGTCACATCCCTTCCTCGGCTTCCCAAGTACACTTATCCATTCTATGATTACGCCAATAAACCTTAATTATAAGTATCTCCTAATATCACATCAAATTCTAGGACACCAAATTCTAACAACTCCACAGGAAGTTTCCATCCATCAATATCTACCTTATAGTCCTTAAACATATACTTTAATTCTATCATAATTCCTAAAGGAGTTGACATTATTAAGGGTTCATTAATTAATTCCTCATCTCTTATCGAGACTCTTAGCAAAATATGAAGACAGAAACAAATGTGTAGCACCAGAATCAATCAAACATCTTATACTAAAAAGTCAATGGGAATAATACCTTTTTCTTTTAAATCACACTAGATTAATACTCTTTCTTTGACTATACTCGATATTAACATAAGTGATAGAGAAATTCCTACCTTTCTTGCTATTCTAGTCTATTTGGTAGTATCTAAAATGCAAATTCCTTAATATACTTCACTTACTTCATACTGTATACTTATGTATATATAATGCAACTGATTTGTTTTGTTCTCCTACTAATCATTTCTAAATATCATTTCTCTTCTTATGGCATCAATCAAGATTATCATTTAATAACCCCATATAATTCATATATCAAAAATTATAACATATAAGTATTTCATACCTCATAACATTATACCTATCAATCATTAATTTAAATTGGATCAAAACTTAGTCAACTTCTCTTTCTAATCCACTTAACCCTACTTGTAGATTATCATACTTAACATGCATTTAACCTAAGCACCCATCATATAATATCACATCACAAGGCATATATCACCTAGCATATATCACATATCATGGCATGTATGATGTATCCTAATCATGTAACACATAACCTATAGCATAATGAGCTCTCCTATCATATTAAAAACCAATCATCTCCTATGCAAAAGGGGATCAAACTAAAGCTAAATAGCTAAGTAGTCATATAGTATCATTTATATCATACATGTCTTATGCCATTAGGCTAACAATTACCTACTACTAAAGGGAGTCTCAGTTGTGTCTCTTATTATTGGCTCTTTGCTCTTGAGGTTGAGATGTTCTATATGGTGGAGATGTTGAGGTCACATTTCCTGAATCTCTCATATATGGGTAGTCCTTGATGAAGTGACCCATCTATCCATATTTCAGACATGCGCTGAAGACTTTCTGCCAAACTTCAAAATGCTTCTTGCCATAATGGCTATAAGTCCTAGGTGAAGATTCCTTTCCTAGACCTCCTCCTCCTTCTCTGTGTTGGTCTCTCTAACCTTTGCCCTTATGTTTGCGCTTTTGTCCACATTCAACATGCTCGCATGGCTCGGCTTTATATCTCTTTTCCATTATCTTGGCCTTATCTATCAGCTTAGCTAAGGTCGAGAATTCAATTGCCACCAATGAGTTAAACAGAGGCATTATCAATCCTCTCAAGAAGTGGTTGACACAGCTAGCTTCGGTAGGCACGATGTTGACAGCAAATTTGCTAAGTTGGTTAAACTCCTTAGCATAATATGATACAGACATTCTAGGCTTTTACTTTAGCTACTCAATCTATAGTGCTCTATCTTGCCTGTCACCATCAAGTAAGAACTGGTCCATCATTTCTTGCTTAAACTCTGCCCATGTAGGTGGGTCAGCTCTATGAAGTCATTCCTCAATATTTCTCTCATACCAATACCATGCCTCTTTCTTGAGTTGGAGTCTTACCAACTCAATCACTCTGACATCAAAGCAAGACAGTTGATGGACTAGCTTATCCATCTCGTCTAAGAATTCATGTGGGTCATCACCCTCCTTACCACAGAAGGTAGGTGGCTGAAGCTTCTTGAACTCTGAAATAGTCATCCTCTCATCAAGTAGTCATTTCCTCTCCCTTCGAGTAGGTGCTAATACTGCAGATGGCAGAACTCGATTCTTTCCTTTCTTGTGTTGGTAGCACTTCTCACCTTTGAGCTTGTAGCTCATTTAATTCCTTGCGCAAGTCCTTTATTTCCTCTCGCATAACTTGCACCTCTTGCGAAGAGGCTTGCTCATTAAAGCCCATGGTAGGCGCCCCCGAATTAGATCTCTCTCTTAAAATCGCAGGTATAGAGGTAACATTTGTAGTAGTGTCTAATATCGCATTCTCATTAGCCCTAACAAGTTGGGTAGTAGTGCGGACCTTCTTCTTGGGAGGCATTTTGCTATAACATTAAGGGAATTTAGTGCTAACTCCCTTCTAACCCATCTAACCCTATCATCATATCATACTTATCATGCATTTTACATGATTACACATCACATCATATCACATCACATGTCACATTCATATATATATCACATATCACATACTTTAGCACATATCACACATCACAATCAAATAGCATATATCTCATAGTATGAAAATAACCTCCTATCATGATAAGTCAATCATATCATAGCAATAAAGGAAATCATTTAATACTAAGTAACTAGGTAGTTAAAGGGAAATATCCTTCATATCATATAAAGTACTATACCGTTATGTCGATCTTCACCAACTACTCGTCCTAACCCCTCGTGTGTCCTCCACTAGGGTAGTTGAGAGCGACATGGCCACTGCTGCCACATTAATAATAGAGGAGATCTCTATCCTGATGGTGACTAGTCAAAGATAAAGACCTTGCTGGTAAGTAATCTCCCTCATGCTCCACAATCCCTGTCTTAAGCTGCTCCACATCCTCCCTCAAGACATGAACCAAAAGCCTAAGACGTTGATTTTTCTCCTTCAAGTATGAATAGTCATCCTCCAATTTCTGAATCTTACTATAAATCCAATCATGATCTAGGTACTCCTCAGGGTCCTCTTTTTTGTTAGGGGTCTCCTCCTTCATAGGGCGAATCACAGACACGACTTTTTTAAACATCTGCTGCCAAGTCTTTTTGCAAGTCACACAGGGTGCTCTTGGTCATGGTCATCGAGCAGGAGTAATCTTCTTGGTTATCTATCAAAAGAATTATAAGGCAAGCAAATAATAATAAGGATTACTAAAACCAACTAGGATTTCACGGAACTATGCTAGCGATGACTATAAATGACATGACAAGAGAATTCCTATGCTCCAAGATTATACTTATTTAACCCAATACATAGACAAGTTTAAACTAGACTTTTAAAACTACATCAATGATAAGTTGGCATTGGAAACTCAAAGCATTAGTGAAAGCAGAAGTAAGATGGATTAGGGTATTATTAAAACTAGATTGTTGGCTAGCTAAAGCTTGATTGAAATTAGCTCATTGAGCATCTAGGGCAGAGATGAGAATGGCTTGAAGGTTCTCTTCTTGCCTCTTGAGTAGGTTGGTTAGAGCTTCCATGTCAGTCAAGCTTGCCATTGGTACCTTAAAACCAAGTCAAAGAATAAGGTAAGTGCTTGGAAAAGAAGCAATGAGATGGGTATGCACACTTTGAGGAAAAAGTCTCCCATTGATGTTATAAGCTGATTACATTTGGGCTTTTGATGATTTCCTAATGTTGCACATATCAAGGTCTTATGCTTAAAGCATCAAGTTAAACCAAAGGTATTGGACTTAAGATAGTGTATTGGGCCAAAGATATTGGACTTAAGGTATTATGCTAGGGCCAAAGGTATTAGGCTTAAAGTAATGTGTTGGGCCAATGGTAGTGTGTTGAGCCAAAGGTATTGGGCTTAGGGTAGGCTTATAGGCGTTTGTCAATCTAGGGTAATGGATTAGTTTTGAAAGTGATGGGCCAAGGAAGTTAGGCTTATAGACGATAGTGTCTTATGGCTAGGTTGGCAAGGTATGAGTAAAAAAGGAGGGTAGAGGTATATGATGTTAGCTAGGTAGGCATTTAACTAGGGAAGCTAGGTCGGATTTTAGCTTTGGGTGGCTAGGTCAGATTTTAGCTTTGAGTGGCTAAATTGGATTTTAGCTTTTGAGTAGTTAGGTTAGATTTTAGCTTTGAGTAGCTAGGTTAGATTTTTAGCTTTGAGTAACTAGGTTGGATTTTAGTTTTTGAGGAACCAAAGTTTAGTTTGGAAGGCTAGGTTAGAGTTTAGCCTTAAGTAATTGGATTTGCAATTTATGGATGGTTTAGTATGGGCTTAAGGATGGAGGGACTATGGGTTTTGTGATTGGGTTATGGATGTACAATGGATTTGGAGGTTAGGTGGACTATGGGTTTGGTGATAGTTAGATAATGGTAGACTGGACTATAGGCTTAAATAGAAGTATGGCTTTAGATGGTAATGTAAAAGATGAAACCAAGTCAGCATTTAGTTTGGGTAATGATTAAGGATAAGAGTGAAGCTAGGTTAATGTTTAGATTTGGTAAGGATTATTAAGGGTAAAGCTAGATTAGTGTTTAGCTTGGGTAAGAATTGTGAAAGATGAAAGCTAGGTTAGTGTTTAGCTTGGGTAAGAATTGTGAAAGATGAAAGCTAGATCAATGTGGATAAGAATTATGAAGGATGAAGCTAGAATAGAGCTAGGTCAGTGTTTAGCTTAGACAAGGATTATGGATTTGGATGGGGGTACCATATATGGGTTTATTTTTACCATGAGTTTAACATGGGTTTTGGTAGGACCGGACTATGGGTTTAGATGAACCATGAGTTTTGGCTTTTGACCATGAGTTTAGGTGGACCATGGATTTTGGATTTTGACCATGGGTTTAGGTGGACCATGGGTTTTGGGTTTTTACCATGGGCTTTAGGTGTCAAGGTGTTTGGATAGGTTTTAGACTCTTCATAAGGTTTAATCTATGCATGCATGTATGAATGAATGACTGAAAAAGGTTTCATGAAAAACCAAGTTTAGTATTATGGTTCATACAATCCTAAAGGAAGGTTCTATGAGTCATTACATGAAAGGGTAAAGGTGGTTTGAAAGGAACCCATCACACTAGAGATGCGATATACCTAACCATATGTGAGTAAAGAAGCCTCACGTGGGTCCAATGGTACTTGCATACTTGTTACACGTCTAGATGATTTCACTATTAGCAAGTAGACCTAAGGAAGATTGCCCACTTGATGTTACTTTCTATCTTTTGTTTTCCTAAGAAACTAGGGTTTTGGATAAGGAGCCCAATGTAATAATGCATGAAAAAAGCCATTTTGTAATAAAAGCCAAACTTCTTGTTTTACCAAAAGTAGTCCACTTTCATCTTTTATTTTGAAAAAATATTTTAAAGTCTCTAGTAGAGTCGCCAGCTGTGAGGCCTCACCCGAGCACCTAGTCTGATCCAGTAAAGGGAATCGAAATGCTCATTAGGAGAAACATCATGACGGGAACTCGCTATGAGTTCAAACAATGGCATTTTGTAAATTGTTACTTGTAAAAGGAGTCGCCACTTTAATTTTGTTTATTTTAGTTGGGAAAATTAAAGGAAAAACCCAATTTGATTAACACCAAAATTATACCATTTATCCTAAGGAAAAGCACTAGTCCTCGAATGACCAAAGAGGGCTCGAGGACTAGGTTTTGGTTAACACAATATAAAAAATTAGTTTGGCTTAAATACAAAATAGCTTTTGTAAAGAAGTTTTTTTTTATGTATACATGAACAGATATAATATGATATATGAATAAATATTATTTGTTCAATACATGGCAAATATGAGATAATGATAATTATAAAATGTGAAAAATAAGGAAAAACTACTTAAAACTATTACAAGTTAAAATATCAAAATCAGGGAATCTTTCCTCTAGCCCTTATGGGTTCTAGAAAAAGCACACATTCCCCAAATATAATCTAAATAAATAAAAAATAATAAAAAGAACTAAAGTTTCAACTTTTATTTAAGTAAAGCAATTTCAATCCTAAACTATGTAAAGAAGGTGATAGAGAGAAGAAGTTGTTAATTTTAGCGGAGTTGAATGCCTTAGAGATGACAAGCCTGCGTAAACTATATGAAGAAGGTGATAGAGAGAAGAAGTTTTTAATTTTAGTGGAGTTGAATGCCTTAGAGATGGCAAGCCTACGTATCCCTTTGAATGGGAATCAAACCCCACGCAGTTTTTCCTTCTTGCGAATGAGGAGTTTTTAAGTCATTGCCTTTGTTATCATGTTTTGATTGATTTTAAGGGCTTAAAGATTTGTTAATTAAGTTAGATTTTAATTAGCAAAAATTATATCTTTTCATATTTAGACCTTGAAATCGAAAAGGAAAAGGAAAGAACTTTTACCTTTGGCTATCGGCGATAAGGAATGTAGGAAGCGAGCTTAGCACTAAATCTTAGTTTTACCTTGGCTTAGGGATAGCATGAGCATTCCTTTTGGAGGAGGAACTCTTGAATAGTACGAACACTTTTTAGAGGGACTTGGATCACACCTTTGCTTGAATACCACGAGTTCCCTTTTGAAAGAAATAACTTGAGTTGCACCTTTTCTTAATTAAGAAGCTTAGAGATAAGGTTTGAGGTGATAGAAGAAGTTTTGGAATGATGTTTTAGAGATTTGGAGGATTAGAAAGAGGGCTTTGATGATTGGAAAGCTTAGGAATAAGGTTTAAAAAGCTTTAAGGAGAGTATAAAAGCATATAATTATGTGTCTAAGTTGTTAGGAGGTGCCAGGTATTTATAGGAAGAGTTTAAGGCTAGAAATTCACAGTTTTCCTATAGGATTCTGAAAGGGGCACTCTACGGTAACTGGGTGATGCCTGTTGTAACTGCAAACCCTTTGCGATTACAACATAGCTAGCTGCGATAGCCAATTGGCTACCACAGGGACCTCTATGGTAACCGCAGAGGAGGCTGCAGTAATCGCTGCGACCTGCGGGCAGTCACAGCTCATTTTTTAGCCCGTTCTCATTTGTTTTTGGTCTGATTTGAGCTTAGTTTGATTCCACTAGTTTGTAATCAAGTGTTAATCATCTAAAGGTGCAAGTTTCAAGAAATTTATTTTTCAATGAGGCACTGCCCCATTGACCCCTGCCTGCTAACCAGCTAGCAGGACCACCGTATGCGTAGCGCACAAATCTTAGTAAGTGTCAAGCTATGGTCGGATCCTAAAGGTGCAAATTTGAGGGTTCACACCATAACACAATCATAATAGCTTTTACTTGTAACAATAGCATAATGTTTACTCACCTTGTGGTTTATTTACTCCTAGTACACATAGCTCTTTTGAACCTCTAAAACTCCTTAAGCTCTAATATAATATTTAATTCAATATTTAGTATTTATTTAATCATGATGCTATCTTATTATTTAATCATGATGCTATCCTATCCTAAAACTGCCCCATGCACATACAATATTCACATACACTTAGAGTTGCACATATAAGTGCACTTCATCACTTGCGCATAATATGTTGACTTTATAGGTCTTTAACACTTAGCCTTTATAGGCCCATATGCAAACACATTATAATTCATGTCAATACCTTTTTAAGGTCAACACAATATCAATATCTTAATATCAATTCACTTTAACAATCATCTTAGTAAACTTAACACTTCCATATATGTTAACTTAACGAATAACCTTTCAAGTGTCACACTTATCTCTTATTACTAATTCATTCAATCAATCTCCTCATCAATTCAATATCATTAATTCATTATCAAGTCATTATACAACCTACTTTCATATTATCCAATCACATTTACATATTAATCATAACATAAGGTTAAGATACCTTAAGTATACCAAGTTGCCTCTAGCCTTGTCTAGAGTCATTTCTTCAACCAACATCCAATTTAACCATTTATCATGTATGTCAATAATCATCAAAATGCATCACATAAAAATTATAGACATTGGGATAAAAATACCAATGTAGGCTGAACCCATCATCAAGGAGAAAATCTAAATTTTCTTACTTTCCGCACTTTCTGTCTATTAGAGTAACATGCAGAAATGTGGTTTGAACCAAGATTTTTCATGTAAACATAATAAAAATTATTTTAGAACATTAATTCATATGAATCGACAGCAATAGGTATAACATATATATGAAAATTCCAATTTTTGATTTTAGGATGCAAAATCATGCGTTTTCTTATTTTCGGTACTTTCCGGTCATTACAGTAATATGTAAACAGGTGTTTTAAACCATTATTTTTCACTCAATTATAACAAAAATCAGTTTAGAACACCATCATACACAAATTGGCAGCCATATCAATACAAAACCATGAAATTTTCTAACTTTCAAATTCTTTAATGAAAATCTTGAATTTCCTTGTTTTCTGAAACTTTTCGGTCATTATAGTAATATACAGAAATATGTTTTAATTCAATATTTTTTATCTAAGCACATCAAAAATCTATTTAGAAAACAAATATGAAGGAATCCCCCCCCCCCCCTCCCAAGTAGTGTTTATGCATGAAAATTTCCATTTTGAGTTATAGGATTCACTTTTGGAGAAATCGCGTAGAGAGGTTGGTGTTTTCGATACAAAAATTGATTTATCTTTCAAGAATTCACCTAGGCCAAATTTAATAAATAAAAATTAGTAAATACTCAATTTCAAATAATTTTTCCATGGTTATTTTAATAGAAATCAAATAAAAAATTGAAAAGAGTGATAAACTTATGAATACAGTCAAGAAATCGCAAAGTTGAAGGTGTTTTGAGAATTTTGGTAGAGAGAATAATTTTGGGAGAATTTTTCTGCCAAAATAATGAAATAACAAATTGTGACTGCTAGAATTCAAGGGCTGGCCAAAATTTAGTATTTAAATATAGGGTTTTGGATAATTTCCAAGATTACCTTTAATGAGCTAGGTTAGGAGTATTTTAGTGTAGTGGGCTTTTAGGTATTTGGGTTTTTTATCTAATTTAGGGGCTGGTTATAGGTAATTAAAATAAAATTTTTTTTTCTTATTATTTTCTGTAAAATATCCCCTAAAACATTTATTTAAAAATATTTTGAAAATGCTTATAAAAATTATTTTATGCATAAAAATCGCTTTGTGCATGAAAATTCAATTTATGTGAAATAAATATTTTAATACTTATGCATTTTATATAAATCACTTATTTTACCATAATAATTCATATTATGCATATTAGAATTAATCTAACATGTTACATATTCATTAATCACATAACTTATAAATTTCATAAAAGCACTTACTTAGACATATTACAGTAAAACCTCTATAAATTAATACTCAATAAATTAAAAATCTCTCTAAGATAATAATTTCCTTTGGTCCCGACTCGGGCCAGTTCAAAAAATGAACAATTTTAATAAATTAATAAGATAATAATTTTCCATAACAACCTTATATAAATATATTGTTTTATCCCATCTATAAATTAATAATTTCTCAAATATGTCTAGTACATATAGATATACTTAGGACAATTTAGTAAAATATGAATCTATAGTATTTTGTTTTTTCTTGAAATTTAAATTTGAGTGAATTTCATCTCTAATTTTTATCATTGTATTCAAAAGTTCTGGTGTAGCCTTCTTAAATTGTAACAAAAAATTGTGAAGAGTGGTTGATGTTATGATTACTTCCTTTCTCATGATTGGTTCAAAAGGTACTGAATCATCCTTAGCTTCATCCTCAATTGAATTTTCCATGGCACTAGCCAAAATTTCTTCTAAGTTTTGGACTTGTGAACATTCATTAGTGATTTTAAATTTATTTTTGCTAAATTTAAAATCACTCTATAAATTAATAAATTATTAATTTATTGATTAATTAGTATCTCTCTAAATTAATAAAATTTCGTGGTCACAACATTATTAATTTATAGAGGTTTTACTGCAGGTCTAAATTCAAGTGATTGGTCATGAAAACTCCTAGGGTGGGTGTGGGTTTTTACAAGTAGGAAATTAACACAATATGTAAAATATATATATAACCACTTAAATGGTTTAATCTAGTGTGAGAGCACCAAGTCTCTCTTTACATTATATTCATGCCTCTAGAGTCTCCAAGTCTTAAATCAAATTCTCAAAATTCTATTTAACACTTCTAATTCATTCTTCCCTATCTATGATCATTCAAAATTACATCTTATACATATCTACTCTAGGTTGGTCGAAATTCTTATGGTGTAATAAAGGACATACGGAACTAATATACTGAAATTTACCTTTGGATCATATGAAAGAGAAAGTAAACATAGCTTCTTACCTTACTTGGCTTTGATTTGCTACTACTCTTGTTACAAGTGATGTAGAGAAAGTTTCTTTTCTTCAAGTGAAAATTTTGGTGTAGAAATAGGCTAAACACTAGTTCATAACATAATCTACATATATATATATGATGACTTACATGGTGAGGATTTAATCAAGCTAGATCCAATGGTTGAAGTTTAATCTTAATGTATGGCTAGGATTGGATCTAATTGGATGCCTAGGATTCTCTCTACAATGGTGATGATCATCATAAGGTGTTGGAGTGCTCAAAGTGTATCTAGACTTATGTGTAGAGAAGGTGAGAGTTTAACTTGGCTTAGGATGTTGACTTTAGTCAATCTTTGTAGGGAGCTAGTCAAATTTTTCAATTCTTTCTCTATAACATGTTCTATTTGATGTTGGCTAACCACTCTAATTGGCTAGCTATTCTAATATGTGGGCTTGAAGTTACACCAATTATGGACCCATGGGCCGGCCCACTATAGTTGGGTTTGGCTTTTGATGGCCCAAGGCCCAATAACAAGCCCATGGTCCATCACCAATCCCATGTTAGACATAGAAACTTTCTTTTTTTTTTTTTCTACTTTCCTTTAATTTATGCTCCTAATAAGTATATAATTGCCTATACTTTACCCCCTTGTTTATCATGATTTTTGTTTAAAATTGAGTTTGATTTATTTTTAAAAAAAAAAAAAACAAAGCTTATCCCACGCCCAAGGCCATGGGCGTGCGTATACTCATAGGACAAGCAGGAAAGCTTCTGCCTGTTATCACTAAGCCAAATGTTTCCCATGCCCAAGGCCACAGTTGTGGGATTGGGCATGGTAACAATTCTATCAGAGTATATAAGTAATTTTGCACAGGAATTAGGGATTCTAAATTCTATCAATTAGAGTTGGTTTCTCTAAGGAAAAATCAAGGTTTTGCAATGAAAATTGAAGGTGAAGATTGATATTAGCTACCACATGAACTCTATTCAATTTGTTAAAGTATAATTAAACATAATAAGGTCATGTGCTAGGCAAACAATTCATTTCATATCACAAGATTACATAATGACTCCTATTTATTTCTATACCATGCCAACCTTTAAAAATCTAGCCTTTTAGCATCATTAGTACTAAAATGAACTATAAAAGACTTGGGTTTTTGTGAGGCCTTTCCCGAGCACTAGCCCGATCTACTAGAGGGAATCGGGATGCTCATTCAGGTTTAGACTCACGATAGAACCCTCAGGTTCAGTGTGTTGATTTTGAAAATGATTTTGGGAGTTATCACCCTAATTTATTTTTTAAATGGGAAAACCAATTTATTTTTTAAATGGGAAAACTAAGGAAAAACTCAATTGACTCCAATTCATTAATTTTTAATTTATTACCTTAGGATAAAATCACTAGCCTTGAACCAGGTTGAGTTTGGGGACTAGGTTTTTGGTTATAAATAATCTAAATTTGGCTCTTAAGTTTAATTTGACGTTAGAAAAACTGATTTCATGAATGACATTTATAAGACGATATTAAAAAAGATGCATGAATATGGCATAACATGAATGCATGGTGTATGGGAGATTAGTAAAACAATTAAAGTAAATATTCACAAATTGCATTAATAAAAAAGAGGAAAGGAGATAGATTGTGGTTTGGATTTGAGGTTTAGTTTTAGATTCCAAACGTATCTACGTACCCCGTTGAATGGGGATCAAAACCCACTTAGTTTGTTCCATGATTAAATGGAGAGGTTTAAGGGTTGATTGGATTGATTGACTTGATTTGGTTTTGAGAAGAAAAGGCTGATATCTTGACTTCTAATGGGCAGAGGGTTTTACCAGAATAAAGTTCTGTTTTATTGGGACAGGGTAATTAGATAAATTGGAAGATTAATTAATTAATTAAAATAGTTAATTAACTACTTAATATGATGGAAAGGATGGATGGATTAATTAATTAAAAAGATTAATTAATTAGTTAATTAAGTGATTAATTAAAAAAAGAGTTTTAATTAATTAAAAAGATTAATTAACTTGGTTAGGGTGAGATAATTAATTAATTAAAAAGATTAATTAATTAATCAGAGAGTGGATGGAAGGAGAAGAAGAAAAGTTGATAGATAACCATCAATATCGACTTTGGAGGTGTGTTTAAATAGAGGAAATGGGGAGGTATTTAAAAGAAAATAGGGATGAAGGTAATCTAATAAGTGGAAAAGTGAAAAGACCAAAAGGGTAGAGCTAGAAAAAAGCTGAAAAATTAGATTATGGGTATTTTGGGGACTGCAGGCAAAGCAATGGGGCTAAGCCACTAGTAAAGACACCTGCAAAGCGGGCAACGTGCCAACCGGTGGGCTATCGGCACCACCTAAAGCCTCGGTGGACGTGCCAACTCAAATGCACTTTTCTGTTTAATTAGGTTTTAGGACTTCCAAATCAGTTTTCAGGAGTTATAGAGCTTAGAAATTTAATCGGTCAATTTTGATATGTTCAAAATTAATTTTAAAACATTTTAGCAATCAGTTTGAGAGAGATTCTGATCAATTTCGAAAAAATATTATCTGATATAAAAGGTCCGGTCAGAGTAGGAAAAGTGCTAGTGTTTGAAAATTAAGCATCCTCGTACTAATGTGACTAAGAGTCCATTTTTAGCTCTAGGGGCACTGCCCCCTGCTCCCCTACAAGGCACGTTGCCCTCTTGACCCCTGCCCGCTAACCGGTTAGCAGGACCGCCATGCTGGCTTATGTAGCGCACTAATCTTAGTAAGTGTCAAGCTGTGGCCAAATGATGAGGTATAAAATTAAGAGTTCACAGCTACCCCCCATCAGAATTGGCTTTGAGCAAAAGGTGATTCTGATGATAGTGAATGTTGGGAAGAGGTGCCATTTAGATTTTGGGCTAATGTGTCTTTGTCAGGTCCTTTGGGGGGAGGCCTTCTAGAATAAAAAAGTTTTATCAATGGCTATTGGTTCGGCCTTAACATTGGATGCGAGAATGGTCTTGGTGAATTTCAATTAAGGCTATCTGTTCAACCCTAATATTAAAGGTAAAGATGATACAAGGTAAATCTCAATCAAGCCTATATGTCCGGCCTTAATATTAGAGGTAAAGAAGGTTTAGTAAATTTTGATCAAGGCTATCTTTTGGCTTTAATATTAGAGATAAAAATGATCTAGGGTAAATCTCAATCAAGGCTATCTGCCCAGCATTAATGTTAGAGGTAGAGAAGATTTGGTGAATTTCAATCAAGGCTATATGTCCAGCCTTAATGTTAGAGATAAAAATGATCTAGGGTAAATCTTAATCAAAGCTATCTATCCGGCCTTAGTGTCAGAGGTAAAGAAGATTTGCGCAAGTCTCAATCAAGGCTATATGTTCAGCCTTAATGTTAGAGGTAAAGATGATTTAAGTAAAAAAGGCAAAAAGTGGAACCATATAGATGTCTAAGTGATTGTTTATAGACATTTATGGGTGAAATTGATCGATTTGGATAAAAAGATATAAAAAGGAATCACATGGATGTCTAGATGACCATTTCTAGATATTTATAGGTGGAAGAGAATTTTGGACAAGATATTTTAGTGGAAAGAAAGCCTCAACCTGTGGCGAGTCGGCTCGAGAGATCCTACCAAGATTTTGATAAAGAGTTCTGATAAGATAAGAGGAGAGCCTTGGCTTATGGCAAATCGGCTGTAATATCCCAACCCGATATAGGACATATGCACAGTATACAAGTGAAGATACCCATTTAACATCAGAATACGTTGCCAAATTGAAAATGAATATTTTCAATATTCAAATGATTTAAATATAAACGTTTTAAAATAATAATTTTATATGAAAATATTTTCCTTTATTGTTATATTTATATTGATATTGATATTTTTATTATTATTATATTGATATTAATAAGCTAAACTTATATTGATATTTGACATATGATTTATAAATATTGTTATATGAGTATTTAAAATAGTAGAAAATTATTTCAAATTTAAAATTGATATTTGAAAGGGTATTGGTTTATTATATTATTATGTTAATATTTTTAAGAGAATATTTTATTAAATGAATTATTGAGTTATTATTTACTAAATTGATAAAATTTTAAATTAAAGAAATTGGAATTTTATTATAAAATATAGATAATTTTGTAATTAATATTTGAAGTTATATATTATAATTTTTATATTAAAGTTAATGGATAATATGATGAAATTAATAAAATTAATATTTTGGTTAAAATTATTGTTTTAGAATTTATATGATAAATATTATTATTATTATTGTTATTATAATTAAAGTTAGTATATTTAAAAAAAAAAAAAGTATATTTAAAAAAAAAAAAAAAAAAAGAAAAAGAAAGAAACCAAAGTCGGCAACCCAAAAGTGGGCAGTAGAAAAATAGAACTGGGGAAAGAAATAGAAACAGAGGAACGGGCAGAGGGCAGAGAGAGAGAGAGAGAGAGAGAGAGAGAGAGAGGCGCAAGGGACTGCACGCCAGAACGCCGCCCTCCGGCCACCGCCGACCGACACGCGCCGCACCAGGAGGAAGGACGCCCGCCGCCCCGTCGACCGGTAGAGGCCCGTCGCCTGAAGCCACCGGACGGCGGCGCACGCTCCCTCCAAAGTTTCGCCGGCCGAAACTTCTAGGCCATTTTCCGACGACTTTCCGATCTCCGTTTTTAACAAAATTGGTATGGTTGAATCCCTTGTGATTCCAGCTTCGATTTGGTATATTGTTTGCTAATTTTAGATAATCTTTTTATTGACCGAAATCCGGCGACATCAACGGTTACCGATGCAGTTTCTACATGTTTTCCAGCGGATTATGGTAAACAAAAGTGATATTTGGACTCCTCTCATCACAAGCTAACTGATGATATCCTCGGATCGTGATTTGGTCGTCGTTGGAATTTTCCGGCGACCGGATTCCGGCGACCTCTGAAATCGACAAATTCGGACAGAAGCTCCGGCTCATTAAACCGAGCCATATGGTATAAATCTCGATTTCCAATTATGTATAGATAGTGAATTATGATTTTATTTGTAAGAATTTAGGTAGATAGTTTAATGGAATTAAGTGATTAAATGAGATAATTGAATTGAATTAATTGTTATTTATATGATTATGGAGTATTATTGGTGATTAAATGGAAAGATTGAAGTGAAATAGTGAGATTTGAATTGATTTGATTGAATTGAATTATTTGGAAGAATGAAGTGAGATGTGGATATTGTATTGATTGAATTGAATTAGTAATTATTAGCTTGATAATAAGGAATAAAATGGGCGGATGGGATTAGTATATTGAAGGTCCGGGTTGGACCATTTGATTGTGATATTGTGGATAATTTGAACTTATGGAAATTGCTTAATCGATTTTACTTGAATAGTATGAAGATTGAAATGTAAAAATTGAAAGAAAGGAGAATCATTCTTTTAAGTGAGTTATTGGAAAATAATTAGAGAAATGTTAAGTTTAGTAGTAAGTATAAGTTTAGAATATCTTAATTTTAGAATGCTAAGTTGTGAATAAGATAGAAATGTTAATGACTTATGCTAAGTTAAGTAATGTGATAAATGATGAAGTGATTAATATATGATTGAAATGCATGTGTAGAGTCTAATAACAAGGACAAGGATATTGGGTAAAGTGCGAGAAGCACTAATCGTATCAGAGTCAAATGTACATAGGAGCAAAGGAGTCCACGGTGAGTACCTAATAATATTACATTTCTTGTGCTTTAAATATAAGCCTAAATGTTGGATTACTTTTCTAATTAAAATGCATTGCAATTCTTTGGCATGCATGATATGCCTTACCAATTATTAAATTAAATATCTCTTATGGCACTTGGCCAAATGAGCCTTATTGTTTCATTTCCTAATATGATCAATGATGAGAAATTTGATTATTTATTGTTATATTATCCATTGAAGTATTTCATGGATGGAAAGGAAAAATGTTTTAATGATATCGTGGCAAGCAGAATACCCCTCTGATGTGGGGCAATACATCAGACATTGTGCACAATGGTAATGAACCTGCGGATAGGGTAAAGAGTATCCGAACCCTAGCTGGGAAGGGTTTATGGCCCCCAGTACGTGCGACCCGATCAGTTGTACGTGTGACTGAAATGGGAGTGAGCAAGGCGTAAGCCGCCACTCAAGTGATAATGATAATGTGGGAAACACACCGTTTCCATAAAGGAAATATTCTGCTAAAAATGCAATAATTACTGTATATGGAAAACTATTCCATAAGAATGATTCTTGATTCGTTTCACTTCATTGCTATAAGAAATTATCACTAAACCACCTATCACTTGCTTACTTTATACAGTTTTATTATGTACTCACTGAGCTCTGTCTCATATTTTAGTGGTTTAAACTTTTCAGGTACAGTCAATGAGTTAGCAAAGTAAAAGTCCCAAGCCCATCCTTCGCTTGGAAACTGTTTTGATAAGTTTCGGTGTTGTAAGTAGAGCTCCATGGTTATTGAAAGTTATAAGGTCCATATGTAACATGAATGGTTATTAATGGGTTAGCATTAATATGTTAAAGGATGTTTGTATAATATGATTCGTATCATAACTGTTATTGTGATTATATATGAACTATTGAACGTTGAGTTAATGACATGAAAGGAAACTTTAAAGGTTTTACAAGTTATATGTGTAAATGATATTATAAGTGGAAATGATAGCAAGTAATGGGTATTAAGTAAATGTGATTAGGCTACGGTCTTGGGATATGGTTCAATGTAATGAATGTTAATTGATTGTGAGTGGAATGGGTTCTACGGGTTTTGGTGCCCTTATGGCTACCCATGCCCTAGGACCGTCGCGGCTCAAAAGGTGGGTCGTGACAGAGATGGTATCAGAGCAAAGTTTAAGTCTAGTTTAGACTTTATAAGTACTAAGAGTTATAGGTTAAACCATGGAGCATAGGAACTCCTTCTTGTCATTGAAGTATATCGATAAATCTAGATCCGCGTTACTCGTAAAAGTCTAAGTTCCTCCTATGATATATGATATGTATATAATAATTGTAAAAAGGGAATGTGCATAATGATCTTGAAAACGGGAATGATAAAATGATATATAGTATGATTGATATATGTGAATGAATTGTGTGTTCTGTGGAAATGGGATGATAAGGGCAAATTGTGTATTTGAGACAATGATTGTTTATGTGAAGGTGTTTAAATGAATAAGTGTATATTTTACTAGGAATTAATTTCTATTATAAGTAACTGTTGACTATTGACATGGCTTAGTTCAATTGATGATTTGAACAATATGTATATCGTATGAATAATGGTGAAGGTACATTGAATTCTTTTATGTTTATGAGATATAGCTAAATGTTATTAGGTGAAAAACTTAAATGTGATTTTATGGAATATGCATAGTGATATGTGTAAGTGGTAAGTGTAATGGCATATTGATAGTGAGAAAGTATAGGATTTATTCTAGACAAAGATTTGAGGTTTCTAATTGGAAATTGGTTTCTAAACCAATAAAGAAGTTGTAATGAGTAGGAATGTTAAATATGGTGAGTTTCGATTTGATATGCCATAGGCCTCGCAACTCATTTGTAGCTGAAAGTTATGGCTTTCTGAAGTCGGATTCTGCGCAGAACTTTTCTTCTTGACTGTGGAAATCTAGCTGCGGGGCGCTGGAATCCACTGCAGGACACTGGAGCTTGGTTGGCCATAGGCAACTCCCCACTACGATACACTGGGACTTCTTGGCGCGCGCTGTGGTGGCCCGCTGCTGGTGCTTGCCGCCCCACGATGGCATACCTCCCACCTTGCAATGTTTCGTCGAAATTTTTCGAGTGGGTCAAGTTTCTTCGATTTTCTTCATATAGTAAAGTGATTTAAGCAATTTAACAAGGATGTTATGGTAATAAGGCTATTGAGAAGGTATATGGGACACTAGTATTATATGTTTCCTTGACTATAATATGAGAGATATCTAAGAAATAGGGAATTGATCTATGATGTGTATGTGCAAATGATTAAATGATAGGGTATATGGTTGGATGAAATGACTATAGGAAATTGTTAGAAGTTATGAACCATTAAAGTTATAAAATGAAGGAAAATACTCAATAGTGATTAGGTGAAATCATAAATGTTTTATATGACTATTACATAGTAAGATTTATGTGAGATAAGCTAAAAAGATGATATTTAACAATGGTCAAACAGGACTGTAAATGATTCACATGGTTATTATATATTAAGGTTTATGTAAGATAGACTAAACAAGGTATTATCGAAATTGTGGTTTAGATGCTATCCTATAAATTCAAGAAATGAGAAGGTAAAGATTTGGAGATTTGTTATGTATGAGAATATTGGGTATAGTTTAAGGAAGAGGAATGTATAAAGTTGATGATTACAAGAAATGTATGGTGATGAAGTAGCCTCTAAGAAGAAACTGAAAGCAGATTTGGACTAAGAGTAAATTAGTGTAAAAATATGATTGACTTTGACAAATAATAAATGATAGTGGACCATAATAGATTTTTATAGAAGAAATATTGTTGATTAAAAAGTATGGAACTAGAGGATTATGTGCTAAATAGAAATATAATTTGAATGGGTTCCAACGAAGTAATGGAGATGTGGAAAAGTAAAAATATTGAAAAAAAAAAAAGTTATGACGTAAAAGAGTTTATGAAGTTAATTGATTAGGCAAATTTTATTTAAGAGAAAGTTCTATGATGAGATTGAATTAATACAGAAATAGAATTAAATAAGTTAAGATAAAAGATAAGCTTTGATAAGTTAAGAGTGTATTAGACTAGAATTTCGTGCTTTAATTTGGCCTTTATATACTTTTTCGCTTGTGCGGTGATACCTCCTCATTTACGATTTGGACAAGATCGTCTCGGAAGAGTTACTCTACCTCGAATGAACTCAAATATGTGCTTGATATGTTTTCTTATTTATGATTGTGTTTAAGTATATTTACCTTATTTGGATGGATCAATTATATTACTCGTTGTGTTTAAAGTCGATATAGTTAATATAAGATCACATATGAACTATGGAGTACAAGTGAATAGTATTTTAGGAATGGAATGGGAAGTTGTGTTAATAGATTTTTTTGTGATTTGATAATTTGAATATTGTAATAATAAATTTATTGCTAAAGGGACGCATGTGATGTTGAAAGGTGGGAGTTATTTTAGAGATAATGTGAAGATTGTAATTTGGAGTGATTACGTTAATTAATATGATAGTAGATTGAATAAGATGAATATTGGGTTGAAATTTTAGGTGAATATAAGGAGTTGATTGAGAACTATGGAGTAGTGGTGAAAGTACAATCCTTTTAACGATATAATGTGTAAAATAGTTGTTAATAAGGTCTTTAAGATAAGTTGAGATAAGATTGTAGATGAACACATATAAGAAGTGTAATGGATATATACATATATAAGAGGTAGTGAGTAAGAAAAATTTGTTGATGATAGTATGAAAGTGGAATAAATCCCAACTATATGAAGACCATGGTTATCAAATTATAAATTGGAAGTCATTCAGAATTAGGAAATACCATAAGGGCATGTGTATATTCAAAGTATGATAATTGATGTAATAGGAGCTATGATTCAGTTGTTAATGTGATTTAGGTATTGATAAGACTATATATGAGAAGAGGTATATTTAAGATTGCAATTAAATTGAGATGAAATCAGAAATCGAAGAGATATAAAGGTTGTGTAAATGTTTCTTGGTAATTTTTGAAGTTATAGATTCAATGCTATTATGAAGGTTAATGATTAATAGAAGAGATTAGGTAGGATGAGAAGAAAGATATACGTAAAGATATGGTTGAATACGATAAGAACTAAAGATCGATTATGGGGCTTAGAGGAACAAGGTATATAATTGCAAGAAGATGAATAATAGATAATTAATGATGCATGGTGTAGTTGGTAGGCGATGAATTGAAAGTAATGAAAGTGATTAGAATTCTTTTGGCAAGAATCATAATGTAAGTGATATAGTTACTCAAGTTTGCAAAGGTGAATATTTTGTTTTTGAAAATTCGGGGGCGAATTTTCTTTAAGGGGGGTAGAATGTAATACCCGAGGCCTCTTAACAGTAGCAATGATATTACGGCGTCTATATACAGTGCTGTGTAAGGTTTTAAGAATTATAAGAGTATCAAAAGAGATAAATTCTAAATGAATGACATGACAATGAGTGAAGGATGTAATCAATTTTGATAAATTCGTGTACACGAATAGTCTCATGTACAACAATAAGGTATCGGGAGTGATAGTATCTGCTGATGTTGTTGTAACTTCCTATATGAAGTGTATTGAAATTCGGGGACGAATTTCATAAAGGGGGAAAGAATGTAGTATCCCAACCCGATATAGGACATATGCACAGTATACAAGTGAAGATACCCATTTAACATCAGAATACGTTGCCAAATTGAAAATGAATATTTTCAATATTCAAATGATTTAAATATAAACGTTTTAAAATAATAATTTTATATGAAAATATTTTCCTTTATTGTTATATTTATATTGATATTGATATTTTTATTATTATTATATTGATATTAATAAGCTAAACTTATATTGATATTTGACATATGATTTATAAATATTGTTATATGAGTATTTAAAATAGTAGAAAATTATTTCAAATTTAAAATTGATATTTGAAAGGGTATTGGTTTATTATATTATTATGTTAATATTTTTAAGAGAATATTTTATTAAATGAATTATTGAGTTATTATTTACTAAATTGATAAAATTTTAAATTAAAGAAATTGGAATTTTATTATAAAATATAGATAATTTTGTAATTAATATTTGAAGTTATATATTATAATTTTTATATTAAAGTTAATGGATAATATGATGAAATTAATAAAATTAATATTTTGGTTAAAATTATTGTTTTAGAATTTATATGATAAATATTATTATTATTATTGTTATTATAATTAAAGTTAGTATATTTAAAAAAAAAAAAAGTATATTTAAAAAAAAAAAAAAAAAAAAAGAAAAAGAAAGAAACCAAAGTCGGCAACCCAAAAGTGGGCAGTAGAAAAATAGAACTGGGGAAAGAAATAGAAACAGAGGAACGGGCAGAGGGCAGAGAAAGAGAGAGAGAGAGAGAGAGAGAGAGAGGCGCAAGGGACTGCACGCCAGAACGCCGCCCTCCGGCCACCGCCGACCGACACACGCCGCACCAGGAGGAAGGACGCCCGCCGCCCCGTCGACCGGTAGAGGCCCGTCGCCTGAAGCCACCGGACGGCGGCGCACGCTCCCTCCAAAGTTTCGCCGGCCGAAACTTCTAGGCCATTTTCCGACGACTTTCCGATCTCCGTTTTTAACGAAATTGGTATGGTTGAATCCCTTGTGATTCCAGCTTCGATTTGGTATATTGTTTGCTAATTTTAGATAATCTTTTTATTGACCGGAATCCGGCGACATCAACGGTTACCGATGCCGTTTCTACATGTTTTCCAGCGGATTATGGTAAACAAAAGTGATATTTGGACTCCTCTCATCACAAGCTAACTGATGATATCCTCGGATCGTGATTTGGTCGTCGTTGGAATTTTCCGGCGACCGGATTCCGGCGACCTCTGAAATCGACAAATTCGGACAGAAGCTCCGGCTCATTAAACCGAGCCATATGGTATAAATCTCGATTTCCAATTATGTATAGATAGTGAATTATGATTTTATTTGTAAGAATTTAGGTAGATAGTTTAATGGAATTAAGTGATTAAATGAGATAATTGAATTGAATTAATTGTTATTTATATGATTATGGAGTATTATTGGTGATTAAATGGAAAGATTGAAGTGAAATAGTGAGATTTGAATTGATTTGATTGAATTGAATTATTTGGAAGAATGAAGTGAGATGTGGATATTGTATTGATTGAATTGAATTAGTAATTATTAGCTTGATAATAAGGAATAAAATGGGCGGATGGGATTAGTATATTGAAGGTCCGGGTTGGACCATTTGATTGTGATATTGTGGATAATTTGAACTTATGGAAATTGCTTAATCGATTTTACTTGAATAGTATGAAGATTGAAATGTAAAAATTGAAAGAAAGGAGAATCATTCTTTTAAGTGAGTTATTGGAAAATAATTAGAGAAATGTTAAGTTTAGTAGTAAGTATAAGTTTAGAATATCTTAATTTTAGAATGCTAAGTTGTGAATAAGATAGAAATGTTAATGACTTATGCTAAGTTAAGTAATGTGATAAATGATGAAGTGATTAATATATGATTGAAATGCATGTGTAGAGTCTAATAACAAGGACAAGGATATTGGGTAAAGTGCGAGAAGCACTAATCGTATCAGAGTCAAATGTACATAGGAGCAAAGGAGTCCACGGTGAGTACCTAATAATATTACATTTCTTGTGCTTTAAATATAAGCCTAAATGTTGGATTACTTTTCTAATTAAAATGCATTGCAATTCTTTGGCATGCATGATATGCCTTACCAATTATTGAATTAAATATCTCTTATGGCACTTGGCCAAATGAGCCTTATTGTTTCATTTCCTAATATGATCAATGATGAGAAATTTGATTATTTATTGCTATATTATCCATTGAAGTATTTCATGGATGGAAAGGAAAAATGTTTTAATGATATCGTGGCAAGCAGAATACCCCTCTGATGTGGGGCAATACATCAGACATTGTGCACAATGGTAATGAACCTGCGGATAGGGTAAAGAGTATCCGAACCCTAGCTGGGAAGGGTTTATGGCCCCCAGTACGTGCGACCCGATCAGTTGTACGTGTGACTGAAATGGGAGTGAGCAAGGCGTAAGCCGCCACTCAAGTGATAATGATAATGTGGGAAACACACCGTTTCCATAAAGGAAATATTCTGCTAAAAATGCAATAATTACTGTATATGGAAAACTATTCCATAAGAATGATTCTTGATTCGTTTCACTTCATTGCTATAAGAAATTATCACTAAACCACCTATCACTTGCTTACTTTATACAGTTTTATTATGTACTCACTGAGCTCTGTCTCATATTTTAGTGGTTTAAACTTTTCAGGTACAGTCAATGAGTTAGCAAAGTAAAAGTCCCAAGCCCATCCTTCGCTTGGAAACTGTTTTGATAAGTTTCGGTGTTGTAAGTAGAGCTCCATGGTTATTGAAAGTTATAAGGTCCATATGTAACATGAATGGTTATTAATGGGTTAGCATTAATATGTTAAAGGATGTTTGTATAATATGATTCGTATCATAACTGTTATTGTGATTATATATGAACTATTGAACGTTGAGTTAATGACATGAAAGGAAACTTTAAAGGTTTTACAAGTTATATGTGTAAATGATATTATAAGTGGAAATGATAGCAAGTAATGGGTATTAAGTAAATGTGATTAGGCTACGGTCTTGGGATATGGTTCAATGTAATGAATGTTAATTGATTGTGAGTGGAATGGGTTCTACGGGTTTTGGTGCCCTTATGGCTACCCATGCCCTAGGACCGTCGCGGCTCAAAAGGTGGGTCGTGACAGAGATGGTATCAGAGCAAAGTTTAAGTCTAGTTTAGACTTTATAAGTACTAAGAGTTATAGGTTAAACCATGGAGCATAGGAACTCCTTCTTGTCATTGAAGTATATCGATAAATCTAGATCCGCGTTACTCGTAAAAGTCTAAGTTCCTCCTATGATATATGATATGTATATAATAATTGTAAAAAGGGAATGTGCATAATGATCTTGAAAACGGGAATGATAAAATGATATATAGTATGATTGATATATGTGAATGAATTGTGTGTTCTGTGGAAATGGGATGATAAGGGCAAATTGTGTATTTGAGACAATGATTGTTTATGTGAAGGTGTTTAAATGAATAAGTGTATATTTTACTAGGAATTAATTTCTATTATAAGTAACTGTTGACTATTGACATGGCTTAGTTCAATTGATGATTTGAACAATATGTATATCGTATGAATAATGGTGAAGGTACATTGAATTCTTTTATGTTTATGAGATATAGCTAAATGTTATTAGGTGAAAAACTTAAATGTGATTTTATGGAATATGCATAGTGATATGTGTAAGTGGTAAGTGTAATGGCATATTGATAGTGAGAAAGTATAGGATTTATTCTAGACAAAGATTTGAGGTTTCTAATTGGAAATTGGTTTCTAAACCAATAAAGAAGTTGTAATGAGTAGGAATGTTAAATATGGTGAGTTTCGATTTGATATGCCATAGGCCTCGCAACTCATTTGTAGCTGAAAGTTATGGCTTTCTGAAGTCGGATTCTGCGCAGAACTTTTCTTCTTGACTGTGGAAATCTAGCTGCGGGGCGCTGGAATCCACTGCAGGACACTGGAGCTTGGTTGGCCATAGGCAACTCCCCACTACGATACACTGGGACTTCTTGGCGCGCGCTGTGGTGGCCCGCTGCTGGTGCTTGCCGCCCCACGATGGCATACCTCCCACCTTGCAATGTTTCGTCGAAATTTTTCGAGTGGGTCAAGTTTCTTCGATTTTCTTCATATAGTAAAGTGATTTAAGCAATTTAACAAGGATGTTATGGTAATAAGGCTATTGAGAAGGTATATGGGACACTAGTATTATATGTTTCCTTGACTATAATATGAGAGATATCTAAGAAATAGGGAATTGATCTATGATGTGTATGTGCAAATGATTAAATGATAGGGTATATGGTTGGATGAAATGACTATAGGAAATTGTTAGAAGTTATGAACCATTAAAGTTATAAAATGAAGGAAAATACTCAATAGTGATTAGGTGAAATCATAAATGTTTTATATGACTATTACATAGTAAGATTTATGTGAGATAAGCTAAAAAGATGATATTTAACAATGGTCAAACAGGACTGTAAATGATTCACATGGTTATTATATATTAAGGTTTATGTAAGATAGACTAAACAAGGTATTATCGAAATTGTGGTTTAGATGCTATCCTATAAATTCAAGAAATGAGAAGGTAAAGATTTGGAGATTTGTTATGTATGAGAATATTGGGTATAGTTTAAGGAAGAGGAATGTATAAAGTTGATGATTACAAGAAATGTATGGTGATGAAGTAGCCTCTAAGAAGAAACTGAAAGCAGATTTGGACTAAGAGTAAATTAGTGTAAAAATATGATTGACTTTGACAAATAATAAATGATAGTGGACCATAATAGATTTTTATAGAAGAAATATTGTTGATTAAAAAGTATGGAACTAGAGGATTATGTGCTAAATAGAAATATAATTTGAATGGGTTCCAACGAAGTAATGGAGATGTGGAAAAGTAAAAATATTGAAAAAAAAAAAAAGTTATGACGTAAAAGAGTTTATGAAGTTAATTGATTAGGCAAATTTTATTTAAGAGAAAGTTCTATGATGAGATTGAATTAATACAGAAATAGAATTAAATAAGTTAAGATAAAAGATAAGCTTTGATAAGTTAAGAGTGTATTAGACTAGAATTTCGTGCTTTAATTTGGCCTTTATATACTTTTTCGCTTGTGCGGTGATACCTCCTCATTTACGATTTGGACAAGATCGTCTCGGAAGAGTTACTCTACCTCGAATGAACTCAAATATGTGCTTGATATGTTTTCTTATTTATGATTGTGTTTAAGTATATTTACCTTATTTGGATGGATCAATTATATTACTCGTTGTGTTTAAAGTCGATATAGTTAATATAAGATCACATATGAACTATGGAGTACAAGTGAATAGTATTTTAGGAATGGAATGGGAAGTTGTGTTAATAGATTTTTTTGTGATTTGATAATTTGAATATTGTAATAATAAATTTATTGCTAAAGGGACGCATGTGATGTTGAAAGGTGGGAGTTATTTTAGAGATAATGTGAAGATTGTAATTTGGAGTGATTACGTTAATTAATATGATAGTAGATTGAATAAGATGAATATTGGGTTGAAATTTTAGGTGAATATAAGGAGTTGATTGAGAACTATGGAGTAGTGGTGAAAGTACAATCCTTTTAACGATATAATGTGTAAAATAGTTGTTAATAAGGTCTTTAAGATAAGTTGAGATAAGATTGTAGATGAACACATATAAGAAGTGTAATGGATATATACATATATAAGAGGTAGTGAGTAAGAAAAATTTGTTGATGATAGTATGAAAGTGGAATAAATCCCAACTATATGAAGACCATGGTTATCAAATTATAAATTGGAAGTCATTCAGAATTAGGAAATACCATAAGGGCATGTGTATATTCAAAGTATGATAATTGATGTAATAGGAGCTATGATTCAGTTGTTAATGTGATTTAGGTATTGATAAGACTATATATGAGAAGAGGTATATTTAAGATTGCAATTAAATTGAGATGAAATCAGAAATCGAAGAGATATAAAGGTTGTGTAAATGTTTCTTGGTAATTTTTGAAGTTATAGATTCAATGCTATTATGAAGGTTAATGATTAATAGAAGAGATTAGGTAGGATGAGAAGAAAGATATACGTAAAGATATGGTTGAATACGATAAGAACTAAAGATCGATTATGGGGCTTAGAGGAACAAGGTATATAATTGCAAGAAGATGAATAATAGATAATTAATGATGCATGGTGTAGTTGGTAGGCGATGAATTGAAAGTAATGAAAGTGATTAGAATTCTTTTGGCAAGAATCATAATGTAAGTGATATAGTTACTCAAGTTTGCAAAGGTGAATATTTTGTTTTTGAAAATTCGGGGGCGAATTTTCTTTAAGGGGGGTAGAATGTAATACCCGAGGCCTCTTAACAGTAGCAATGATATTACGGCGTCTATATACAGTGCTGTGTAAGGTTTTAAGAATTATAAGAGTATCAAAAGAGATAAATTCTAAATGAATGACATGACAATGAGTGAAGGATGTAATCAATTTTGATAAATTCGTGTACACGAATAGTCTCATGTACAACAATAAGGTATCGGGAGTGATAGTATCTGCTGATGTTGTTGTAACTTCCTATATGAAGTGTATTGAAATTCGGGGACGAATTTCATAAAGGGGGAAAGAATGTAGTATCCCAACCCGATATAGGACATATGCACAGTATACAAGTGAAGATACCCATTTAACATCAGAATACGTTGCCAAATTGAAAATGAATATTTTCAATATTCAAATGATTTAAATATAAACGTTTTAAAATAATAATTTTATATGAAAATATTTTCCTTTATTGTTATATTTATATTGATATTGATATTTTTATTATTATTATATTGATATTAATAAGCTAAACTTATATTGATATTTGACATATGATTTATAAATATTGTTATATGAGTATTTAAAATAGTAGAAAATTATTTCAAATTTAAAATTGATATTTGAAAGGGTATTGGTTTATTATATTATTATGTTAATATTTTTAAGAGAATATTTTATTAAATGAATTATTGAGTTATTATTTACTAAATTGATAAAATTTTAAATTAAAGAAATTGGAATTTTATTATAAAATATAGATAATTTTGTAATTAATATTTGAAGTTATATATTATAATTTTTATATTAAAGTTAATGGATAATATGATGAAATTAATAAAATTAATATTTTGGTTAAAATTATTGTTTTAGAATTTATATGATAAATATTATTATTATTATTGTTATTATAATTAAAGTTAGTATATTTAAAAAAAAAAAAGTATATTTAAAAAAAAAAAAAAAAAAAAAAGAAAAAGAAAGAAACCAAAGTCGGCAACCCAAAAGTGGGCAGTAGAAAAATAGAACTGGGGAAAGAAATAGAAACAGAGGAACGGGCAGAGGGCAGAGAAAGAGAGAGAGAGAGAGAGAGAGAGAGAGGCGCAAGGGACTGCACGCCAGAACGCCGCCCTCCGGCCACCGCCGACCGACACACGCCGCACCAGGAGGAAGGACGCCCGCCGCCCCGTCGACCGGTAGAGGCCCGTCGCCTGAAGCCACCGGACGGCGGCGCACGCTCCCTCCAAAGTTTCGCCGGCCGAAACTTCTAGGCCATTTTCCGACGACTTTCCGATCTTCGTTTTTAACGAAATTGGTATGGTTGAATCCCTTGTGATTCCAGCTTCGATTTGGTATATTGTTTGCTAATTTTAGATAATCTTTTTATTGACCGGAATCCGGCGACATCAACGGTTACCGATGCCGTTTCTACATGTTTTCCAGCGGATTATGGTAAACAAAAGTGATATTTGGACTCCTCTCATCACAAGCTAACTGATGATATCCTCGGATCGTGATTTGGTCGTCGTTGGAATTTTCCGGCGACCGGATTCCGGCGACCTCTGAAATCGACAAATTCGGACAGAAGCTCCGGCTCATTAAACCGAGCCATATGGTATAAATCTCGATTTCCAATTATGTATAGATAGTGAATTATGATTTTATTTGTAAGAATTTAGGTAGATAGTTTAATGGAATTAAGTGATTAAATGAGATAATTGAATTGAATTAATTGTTATTTATATGATTATGGAGTATTATTGGTGATTAAATGGAAAGATTGAAGTGAAATAGTGAGATTTGAATTGATTTGATTGAATTGAATTATTTGGAAGAATGAAGTGAGATGTGGATATTGTATTGATTGAATTGAATTAGTAATTATTAGCTTGATAATAAGGAATAAAATGGGCGGATGGGATTAGTATATTGAAGGTCCGGGTTGGACCATTTGATTGTGATATTGTGGATAATTTGAACTTATGGAAATTGCTTAATCGATTTTACTTGAATAGTATGAAGATTGAAATGTAAAAATTGAAAGAAAGGAGAATCATTCTTTTAAGTGAGTTATTGGAAAATAATTAGAGAAATGTTAAGTTTAGTAGTAAGTATAAGTTTAGAATATCTTAATTTTAGAATGCTAAGTTGTGAATAAGATAGAAATGTTAATGACTTATGCTAAGTTAAGTAATGTGATAAATGATGAAGTGATTAATATATGATTGAAATGCATGTGTAGAGTCTAATAACAAGGACAAGGATATTGGGTAAAGTGCGAGAAGCACTAATCGTATCAGAGTCAAATGTACATAGGAGCAAAGGAGTCCACGGTGAGTACCTAATAATATTACATTTCTTGTGCTTTAAATATAAGCCTAAATGTTGGATTACTTTTCTAATTAAAATGCATTGCAATTCTTTGGCATGCATGATATGCCTTACCAATTATTGAATTAAATATCTCTTATGGCACTTGGCCAAATGAGCCTTATTGTTTCATTTCCTAATATGATCAATGATGAGAAATTTGATTATTTATTGCTATATTATCCATTGAAGTATTTCATGGATGGAAAGGAAAAATGTTTTAATGATATCGTGGCAAGCAGAATACCCCTCTGATGTGGGGCAATACATCAGACATTGTGCACAATGGTAATGAACCTGCGGATAGGGTAAAGAGTATCCGAACCCTAGCTGGGAAGGGTTTATGGCCCCCAGTACGTGCGACCCGATCAGTTGTACGTGTGACTGAAATGGGAGTGAGCAAGGCGTAAGCCGCCACTCAAGTGATAATGATAATGTGGGAAACACACCGTTTCCATAAAGGAAATATTCTGCTAAAAATGCAATAATTACTGTATATGGAAAACTATTCCATAAGAATGATTCTTGATTCGTTTCACTTCATTGCTATAAGAAATTATCACTAAACCACCTATCACTTGCTTACTTTATACAGTTTTATTATGTACTCACTGAGCTCTGTCTCATATTTTAGTGGTTTAAACTTTTCAGGTACAGTCAATGAGTTAGCAAAGTAAAAGTCCCAAGCCCATCCTTCGCTTGGAAACTGTTTTGATAAGTTTCGGTGTTGTAAGTAGAGCTCCATGGTTATTGAAAGTTATAAGGTCCATATGTAACATGAATGGTTATTAATGGGTTAGCATTAATATGTTAAAGGATGTTTGTATAATATGATTCGTATCATAACTGTTATTGTGATTATATATGAACTATTGAACGTTGAGTTAATGACATGAAAGGAAACTTTAAAGGTTTTACAAGTTATATGTGTAAATGATATTATAAGTGGAAATGATAGCAAGTAATGGGTATTAAGTAAATGTGATTAGGCTACGGTCTTGGGATATGGTTCAATGTAATGAATGTTAATTGATTGTGAGTGGAATGGGTTCTACGGGTTTTGGTGCCCTTATGGCTACCCATGCCCTAGGACCGTCGCGGCTCAAAAGGTGGGTCGTGACAGAGATGGTATCATAGCAAAGTTTAAGTCTAGTTTAGACTTTATAAGTACTAAGAGTTATAGGTTAAACCATGGAGCATAGGAACTCCTTCTTGTCATTGAAGTATATCGATAAATCTAGATCCGCGTTACTCGTAAAAGTCTAAGTTCCTCCTATGATATATGATATGTATATAATAATTGTAAAAAGGGAATGTGCATAATGATCTTGAAAACGGGAATGATAAAATGATATATAGTATGATTGATATATGTGAATGAATTGTGTGTTCTGTGGAAATGGGATGATAAGGGCAAATTGTGTATTTGAGACAATGATTGTTTATGTGAAGGTGTTTAAATGAATAAGTGTATATTTTACTAGGAATTAATTTCTATTATAAGTAACTGTTGACTATTGACATGGCTTAGTTCAATTGATGATTTGAACAATATGTATATCGTATGAATAATGGTGAAGGTACATTGAATTCTTTTATGTTTATGAGATATAGCTAAATGTTATTAGGTGAAAAACTTAAATGTGATTTTATGGAATATGCATAGTGATATGTGTAAGTGGTCAGTGTAATGGCATATTGATAGTGAGAAAGTATAGGATTTATTCTAGACAAAGATTTGAGGTTTCTAATTGGAAATTGGTTTCTAAACCAATAAAGAAGTTGTAATGAGTAGGAATGTTAAATATGGTGAGTTTCGATTTGATATGCCATAGGCCTCGCAACTCATTTGTAGCTGAAAGTTATGGCTTTCTGAAGTCGGATTCTGCGCAGAACTTTTCTTCTTGACTGTGGAAATCTAGCTGCGGGGCGCTGGAATCCACTGCAGGACACTGGAGCTTGGTTGGCCATAGGCAACTCCCCACTACGATACACTGGGACTTCTTGGCGCGCGCTGTGGTGGCCCGCTGCTGGTGCTTGCCGCCCCACGATGGCATACCTCCCACCTTGCAATGTTTCGTCGAAATTTTTCGAGTGGGTCAAGTTTCTTCGATTTTCTTCATATAGTAAAGTGATTTAAGCAATTTAACAAGGATGTTATGGTAATAAGGCTATTGAGAAGGTATATGGGACACTAGTATTATATGTTTCCTTGACTATAATATGAGAGATATCTAAGAAATAGGGAATTGATCTATGATGTGTATGTGCAAATGATTAAATGATAGGGTATATGGTTGGATGAAATGACTATAGGAAATTGTTAGAAGTTATGAACCATTAAAGTTATAAAATGAAGGAAAATACTCAATAGTGATTAGGTGAAATCATAAATGTTTTATATGACTATTACATAGTAAGATTTATGTGAGATAAGCTAAAAAGATGATATTTAACAATGGTCAAACAGGACTGTAAATGATTCACATGGTTATTATATATTAAGGTTTATGTAAGATAGACTAAACAAGGTATTATCGAAATTGTGGTTTAGATGCTATCCTATAAATTCAAGAAATGAGAAGGTAAAGATTTGGAGATTTGTTATGTATGAGAATATTGGGTATAGTTTAAGGAAGAGGAATGTATAAAGTTGATGATTACAAGAAATGTATGGTGATGAAGTAGCCTCTAAGAAGAAACTGAAAGCAGATTTGGACTAAGAGTAAATTAGTGTAAAAATATGATTGACTTTGACAAATAATAAATGATAGTGGACCATAATAGATTTTTATAGAAGAAATATTGTTGATTAAAAAGTATGGAACTAGAGGATTATGTGCTAAATAGAAATATAATTTGAATGGGTTCCAACGAAGTAATGGAGATGTGGAAAAGTAAAAATATTGAAAAAAAAAAAAAGTTATGACGTAAAAGAGTTTATGAAGTTAATTGATTAGGCAAATTTTATTTAAGAGAAAGTTCTATGATGAGATTGAATTAATACAGAAATAGAATTAAATAAGTTAAGATAAAAGATAAGCTTTGATAAGTTAAGAGTGTATTAGACTAGAATTTCGTGCTTTAATTTGGCCTTTATATACTTTTTCGCTTGTGCGGTGATACCTCCTCATTTACGATTTGGACAAGATCGTCTCGGAAGAGTTACTCTACCTCGAATGAACTCAAATATGTGCTTGATATGTTTTCTTATTTATGATTGTGTTTAAGTATATTTACCTTATTTGGATGGATCAATTATATTACTCGTTGTGTTTAAAGTCGATATAGTTAATATAAGATCACATATGAACTATGGAGTACAAGTGAATAGTATTTTAGGAATGGAATGGGAAGTTGTGTTAATAGATTTTTTTGTGATTTGATAATTTGAATATTGTAATAATAAATTTATTGCTAAAGGGACGCATGTGATGTTGAAAGGTGGGAGTTATTTTAGAGATAATGTGAAGATTGTAATTTGGAGTGATTACGTTAATTAATATGATAGTAGATTGAATAAGATGAATATTGGGTTGAAATTTTAGGTGAATATAAGGAGTTGATTGAGAACTATGGAGTAGTGGTGAAAGTACAATCCTTTTAACGATATAATGTGTAAAATAGTTGTTAATAAGGTCTTTAAGATAAGTTGAGATAAGATTGTAGATGAACACATATAAGAAGTGTAATGGATATATACATATATAAGAGGTAGTGAGTAAGAAAAATTTGTTGATGATAGTATGAAAGTGGAATAAATCCCAACTATATGAAGACCATGGTTATCAAATTATAAATTGGAAGTCATTCAGAATTAGGAAATACCATAAGGGCATGTGTATATTCAAAGTATGATAATTGATGTAATAGGAGCTATGATTCAGTTGTTAATGTGATTTAGGTATTGATAAGACTATATATGAGAAGAGGTATATTTAAGATTGCAATTAAATTGAGATGAAATCAGAAATCGAAGAGATATAAAGGTTGTGTAAATGTTTCTTGGTAATTTTTGAAGTTATAGATTCAATGCTATTATGAAGGTTAATGATTAATAGAAGAGATTAGGTAGGATGAGAAGAAAGATATACGTAAAGATATGGTTGAATACGATAAGAACTAAAGATCGATTATGGGGCTTAGAGGAACAAGGTATATAATTGCAAGAAGATGAATAATAGATAATTAATGATGCATGGTGTAGTTGGTAGGCGATGAATTGAAAGTAATGAAAGTGATTAGAATTCTTTTGGCAAGAATCATAATGTAAGTGATATAGTTACTCAAGTTTGCAAAGGTGAATATTTTGTTTTTGAAAATTCGGGGGCGAATTTTCTTTAAGGGGGGTAGAATGTAATACCCGAGGCCTCTTAACAGTAGCAATGATATTACGGCGTCTATATACAGTGCTGTGTAAGGTTTTAAGAATTATAAGAGTATCAAAAGAGATAAATTCTAAATGAATGACATGACAATGAGTGAAGGATGTAATCAATTTTGATAAATTCGTGTACACGAATAGTCTCATGTACAACAATAAGGTATCGGGAGTGATAGTATCTGCTGATGTTGTTGTAACTTCCTATATGAAGTGTATTGAAATTCGGGGACGAATTTCATAAAGGGGGAAAGAATGTAGTATCCCAACCCGATATAGGACATATGCACAGTATACAAGTGAAGATACCCATTTAACATCAGAATACGTTGCCAAATTGAAAATGAATATTTTCAATATTCAAATGATTTAAATATAAACGTTTTAAAATAATAATTTTATATGAAAATATTTTCCTTTATTGTTATATTTATATTGATATTGATATTTTTATTATTATTATATTGATATTAATAAGCTAAACTTATATTGATATTTGACATATGATTTATAAATATTGTTATATGAGTATTTAAAATAGTAGAAAATTATTTCAAATTTAAAATTGATATTTGAAAGGGTATTGGTTTATTATATTATTATGTTAATATTTTTAAGAGAATATTTTATTAAATGAATTATTGAGTTATTATTTACTAAATTGATAAAATTTTAAATTAAAGAAATTGGAATTTTATTATAAAATATAGATAATTTTGTAATTAATATTTGAAGTTATATATTATAATTTTTATATTAAAGTTAATGGATAATATGATGAAATTAACAAAATTAATATTTTGGTTAAAATTATTGTTTTAGAATTTATATGATAAATATTATTATTATTATTGTTATTATAATTAAAGTTAGTATATTTAAAAAAAAAAAAAAGTATATTTAAAAAAAAAAAAAAAAAAAAAGAAAAAGAAAGAAACCAAAGTCGGCAACCCAAAAGTGGGCAGTAGAAAAATAGAACTGGGGAAAGAAATAGAAACAGAGGAACGGGCAGAGGGCAGAGAGAGAGAGAGAGAGAGAGAGGCGCAAGGGACTGCACGCCAGAACGCCGCCCTCCGGCCACCGCCGACCGACACACGCCGCACCAGGAGGAAGGACGCCCGCCGCCCCGTCGACCGGTAGAGGCCCGTCGCCTGAAGCCACCGGACGGCGGCGCACGCTCCCTCCAAAGTTTCGCCGGCCGAAACTTCTAGGCCATTTTCCGACGACTTTCCGATCTCCGTTTTTAACGAAATTGGTATGGTTGAATCCCTTGTGATTCCAGCTTCGATTTGGTATATTGTTTGCTAATTTTAGATAATCTTTTTATTGACCGGAATCCGGCGACATCAACGGTTACCGATGCCGTTTCTACATGTTTTCCAGCGGATTATGGTAAACAAAAGTGATATTTGGACTCCTCTCATCACAAGCTAACTGATGATATCCTCGGATCGTGATTTGGTCGTCGTTGGAATTTTCCGGCGACCGGATTCCGGCGACCTCTGAAATCGACAAATTCGGACAGAAGCTCCGGCTCATTAAACCGAGCCATATGGTATAAATCTCGATTTCCAATTATGTATAGATAGTGAATTATGATTTTATTTGTAAGAATTTAGGTAGATAGTTTAATGGAATTAAGTGATTAAATGAGATAATTGAATTGAATTAATTGTTATTTATATGATTATGGAGTATTATTGGTGATTAAATGGAAAGATTGAAGTGAAATAGTGAGATTTGAATTGATTTGATTGAATTGAATTATTTGGAAGAATGAAGTGAGATGTGGATATTGTATTGATTGAATTGAATTAGTAATTATTAGCTTGATAATAAGGAATAAAATGGGCGGATGGGATTAGTATATTGAAGGTCCGGGTTGGACCATTTGATTGTGATATTGTGGATAATTTGAACTTATGGAAATTGCTTAATCGATTTTACTTGAATAGTATGAAGATTGAAATGTAAAAATTGAAAGAAAGGAGAATCATTCTTTTAAGTGAGTTATTGGAAAATAATTAGAGAAATGTTAAGTTTAGTAGTAAGTATAAGTTTAGAATATCTTAATTTTAGAATGCTAAGTTGTGAATAAGATAGAAATGTTAATGACTTATGCTAAGTTAAGTAATGTGATAAATGATGAAGTGATTAATATATGATTGAAATGCATGTGTAGAGTCTAATAACAAGGACAAGGATATTGGGTAAAGTGCGAGAAGCACTAATCGTATCAGAGTCAAATGTACATAGGAGCAAAGGAGTCCACGGTGAGTACCTAATAATATTACATTTCTTGTGCTTTAAATATAAGCCTAAATGTTGGATTACTTTTCTAATTAAAATGCATTGCAATTCTTTGGCATGCATGATATGCCTTACCAATTATTGAATTAAATATCTCTTATGGCACTTGGCCAAATGAGCCTTATTGTTTCATTTCCTAATATGATCAATGATGAGAAATTTGATTATTTATTGCTATATTATCCATTGAAGTATTTCATGGATGGAAAGGAAAAATGTTTTAATGATATCGTGGCAAGCAGAATACCCCTCTGATGTGGGGCAATACATCAGACATTGTGCACAATGGTAATGAACCTGCGGATAGGGTAAAGAGTATCCGAACCCTAGCTGGGAAGGGTTTATGGCCCCCAGTACGTGCGACCCGATCAGTTGTACGTGTGACTGAAATGGGAGTGAGCAAGGCGTAAGCCGCCACTCAAGTGATAATGATAATGTGGGAAACACACCGTTTCCATAAAGGAAATATTCTGCTAAAAATGCAATAATTACTGTATATGGAAAACTATTCCATAAGAATGATTCTTGATTCGTTTCACTTCATTGCTATAAGAAATTATCACTAAACCACCTATCACTTGCTTACTTTATACAGTTTTATTATGTACTCACTGAGCTCTGTCTCATATTTTAGTGGTTTAAACTTTTCAGGTACAGTCAATGAGTTAGCAAAGTAAAAGTCCCAAGCCCATCCTTCGCTTGGAAACTGTTTTGATAAGTTTCGGTGTTGTAAGTAGAGCTCCATGGTTATTGAAAGTTATAAGGTCCATATGTAACATGAATGGTTATTAATGGGTTAGCATTAATATGTTAAAGGATGTTTGTATAATATGATTCGTATCATAACTGTTATTGTGATTATATATGAACTATTGAACGTTGAGTTAATGACATGAAAGGAAACTTTAAAGGTTTTACAAGTTATATGTGTAAATGATATTATAAGTGGAAATGATAGCAAGTAATGGGTATTAAGTAAATGTGATTAGGCTACGGTCTTGGGATATGGTTCAATGTAATGAATGTTAATTGATTGTGAGTGGAATGGGTTCTACGGGTTTTGGTGCCCTTATGGCTACCCATGCCCTAGGACCGTCGCGGCTCAAAAGGTGGGTCGTGACATCGGCTTGATAGATTCTGAAAAGATTTTGATAAGAGGAGAGCCTCGGCCTATAATGAGTCATTTCAATGAATTATAAAAAGATATTAGTTGTGCCAAAGAAACTTGGGCTTCTGAATATGAGGTGTTGGGCCTTTTCAAAAGGCTCAAAGGAACTTTGCTAGGAGTAAAGAGACTCTGGAAGTGACACTTCATTAATTAGATCTAAAAAGGTATCATTTAGCCTTAAAGAGACATTGGTCAGCTTTAGGAGGTGTCAGTCAGCTTTGAGGAAGTATTGGTCAGCTTTAGGAGGTATTGATCAGCTTTAAGGAAGTATTGGTCAGCTTTAGGGGATGTAAGTGAGGCTATTGGCTCAGGCTTATGCATGATAGTGCATGATTGCATAGATGCTAGTGCATAGATGATATATGTGCATGTATGCATGTTTTAGAATTCATGGATCTATCATCCAATTTCTATGCCATGGATGATTGCATGGATGCATGAGAGTGGATTCATGCATTTGCTTTATGATTGCAATTTTTTCATATGACTTTTGTGTCCTACAGAGACATGTATTTGTGAACTAAGAAACTCAAAAAAAGTTGATGAACTCAGCTTGGATTGGTATGGAATAGTTGTTATGGTGGCATTATGAGGAGTTCGAGTGTATTGAGATTTTTTTGAGGGCTTGATTTGGGTTTTATGATCTAATGGCCTGTGTTTTCTATTTTGGTGCTGCTAAAGAGGAGTTGTGTCCCATCTTTAAGAAGTTCAATGTTATGGCTTAGCTATGACTTAGAGGCAACTCTAGTGGTGCCAGAGTTTAGAGTTTGGCATTTTTTATATTTTTCAAGAGTTTTAGACTTGTCTTAAGATGGTGCAGGTCAGATGGTGGTTAGTGATAGTCAGGTGAATTTGACCATTGTGACTAAGACATTCCATGATCCTAGAGACCAAGGACATATGAGGGGGCAGAGGCTCAAGATGAGGGTCATGATTTTCCATTTTAAGTGTCAGATACAAGTCTATTGATTGGGGTAATGCCAAAGTTGTAGATGGAATAGAGGCATTTTGTGATTAGAGCTATGCTGAAAAGACATTGATGAGCCTTGACTACTTTGTTTGAGATTTACAGAGATGAACTGTTTTGATAGTTATTCACCAAGTAAGAAATTTTTGTCTAGTCTTACCTTTTCTATTAAGGGTGCCTTGTGGGTGTATGTTTTAGGTTTTAGGTTATTTTGGAAGCGTGAATGATGGATCATTTTTGGGGGGTGGCCCCTACATTTCAGTTCGCACTACTTTATTGAGACTCAGTCAGAGATGAAATTTGATGGTTGCTAGTAGTTTGCCTTTGAAGGACACATTTTTAGCACTACCAATGGTAAAGGATTAGATCTCTCATGACTAGGAGCCATAGGTGTCGAGTAGTTTGCTTATTGGATTTGGTTTGAATGGCCTTCCATTAAGGGATGAGGGTCTTAAGGCAGACTCATGATGTGCCCTAAGTTTTCTTTTCTCGAAGTTTACGTAGATTATAGCCCTCATTGCCAGAGCTATAAGGGTGGCTGTTCATTTCGGGATTTCACTTAGGACCATAGAAAGGTATGATAGGTGGTTGATAAAGGTGGTTTGGCTAGTTGAGAAAGAGCACTTGGTTGCCCTGCTAAGAGGAATAGAGGGTGATGCAACTGAGGAAAGAGAGATTATAGGAGTCATAAGTAGCAAAAGGACTGTAGCACAAACAAAGGGGTGACTCAATCTTTAAAGGAGACTCGGGAATCTACTAGGAGTGCGACACCATAAGTTACAATAGTGACTCAAACTATGATGGTAGGGACGAAAGAGACTATGACTATAGTGAGGACAGGATGACACTACATTAGAGGTTCAGAGAATGATACTACAGTTAAGGCAGAGAGGGGTACTGCAGTTTTTTAACTGCCGAAGAGGATTTTTTAGAGTAGTTTTAGGACTACTGATACTCAAGAAAGGGTTTTCGATACTACTGAGGTGTGTAGTTCTGATTCTACTAACACTTCGACCACCGTGGTAAAAGGAGCTACAAAGACTTGGAGGAGGGGTGTGATGATTTGAGGAGATTACGATGGACTCTAATTCTAACGAGGGCATGAGGAGTATGCACCTTAGGAAGTAAAGGAAGACTAGCTAGACCGATACCTGCAAGTTGATAAGACTACATGATACAGGATAAACTATAGAGGACATTGAAAGGGTTATCCTTTATGTCAAAATGATGGGTTTGTATCATTAAATGAGACATCTTTTATTTTTGCTCTAATTTCTGCTTAAGCCACCCTTTCAAGTTTTTAGCTTAGAAAGCATTCTTCTTTTTCTTCTTTTTTTTCCTTTTTGTTTAGGCAAAAGAATTAAGTGAGTGATGTACTAGGCATAAAGAAAATGAGAGTGCGATGCAAACAAAATATTTTGTATTATGATATAGACTACACCCGAGTCGAGCTTCCTACGTATCCCTTACATCACTTTTCTATCATTAATTTCTCACTTTTTAGGGAGAATCAGGTCCATATAGTTCTGATGACATATGTATGAAAAATAGAAATGAAATGTAGATGTCATCTGTGGATGATGTATCTTTTCAACTGATCTGGGTTGCTAGGATGGGGGAGTTTACTTGGATCATAAATAGGGCTTGGATTTTTCCCAGAACTGGATTTCCTTATTGTGAATCATTGTCTCTCACTTTCTAGTTGAAGTGCTTGGCTAGTCTCCATTAATAACCTTTAATTTTGTACAAAGCATCGATTCTCTTTTCCTCGATAGCATCCAGCTGATCATGATACCTTTCGATCTATTCTGTCTTCATTCTCCATGGCTTTTCTTTGACAAGTTTCTTGTGTGTGTAGGTAGGAATCTCATGAATTACGATGCTTGGATCATCCTTATCTTATCTTGTATAGAACAGTCCATGAGCTTTTCCACTACTGCCATATAAATGCTATATATGGGATTTTGGATTTTTTTTCATGCCATAATTAATTAATCCTTTTTCATCTTTTTTTGTATTTTCCTTTTTTTTTTTTTTTTTCTCTTTTTTTTCTTTCTAAAATGTCCCATTTAAAGATGAATTAGAAAAAAATTAAAGCAAATCAAAAAGTTCAAACTTTTTATTACTGATAAAAGTCCTATCATGAGTACATTTAAAGGATAAGCCTAGAAGGTAAAATACATAATCCAAAGCGTAAGACCTAATAGACTCAAATTCAAAGAAAGATTTAATACAAACAGACTTGAAAGACTCTGACGTAGACTTTGACTCAGGTGACTTAGACACGAACTCAAATGACACAGACATAGACCTAGAAGACTTGAACAGGGGCACAATAGTGTTGGTACTCTTCTTAAAATATCAGTTATGGGATGAAGCTTGAGATGGTTGAGCGAGCTTGATGGTATAGAAAGGATTGATGATATTGCTAGACTTTGGGTCTGGGAGCAATGATGTCTCCACTATTAATAAGGTCTTGAATTTTGTACTTCAGAGCCTTACATGCATCAGTTTTATGCTCCGAACCTTGATGATAGTCGCAGTGCTCATTAACATTATAACCATTGAGCAAGGATTTTGGAGAAGGTCATGGTTTTAAAAGCTCAACCAGATTAGCCTCTAAAGCTTTCTTGAAAATGATGCTAAGGGGCATGCCTAGCTCAGAAAAAGTCCTCCTTTCCAACCTCATTGGTTAGTGATAAGAGATAATATTTACCTCGCCTTCTCTTTTAGTAGGGGAGTTGGTGGTGTAATTATTGTTCTTATAATACCTTGAACTAGAGGATTCATCTTTGATTTGTCTCGATTGAATCAAATCCTTGATCTTGGAGGCAATGGGAATGAGAGCTTTGAAGTTGGAAAGGTATTGAGTTTGCAAATGAGCCTGATATTGGGGGAGGAGGTCTTTGATGATGATGTCAATTTGCTGTACTTTATATGGATGGTTCATCATTTGTGCTGCTTTTGTCCTCCACCTTGTAAGAAACATAGTGAAGGATTCTCTTAGCCCTTATTTGGTGGTTTCCAAATCTCGATGGGTAACATCCACCTTGATGTTATAGTGGTATTGTTTGGCAAAAGCATTATAGATGTCATCCTAGGTCTTCTTCTGATTCTAGTTGAGATCTAACAACCATTTAACAGTGGCTCCAATTAAGGACTATTGGAATAACTGAGCAAGGAGCTCATCATCCACACCAAAAGGTCTTATAACGCCCACTTACATTTTAAGGTGAGTTTTGGGGCATGTGATGCCATTAAACTTGTCCATGACTAGCATTTTAATTTTTGAAGGAACTCATGCACTTGAAAAGAGAGCTAAAGAATTAACATCTATCATGTCCTCATGCCTTTTAATGTTCTTAATTATTCTTTCCATGGCCTCAATTTTCTCCATCAATCTTTTAGCCTCGGTAAAGCTAGAGAAATCTCCATTTTGAAAAGGATTCACAGTGAGAAAGAGAGTGGTTGCATTCAAGTTCACGGTAGGAGAGATTAGAGTTTTAGGTGTTTTTCCATTATCTATGAGATCGATAAATGGAGGAGTAAAAGTAGGGGTATGGCTAGTCCCGGCTTAGGCAGATACAGGCTTAACACGAGCAGGAGAGGGAGTGACAGTGACACTGGTCATTTCCTTAACCTCATTGATGATCGACTAGTGTTGGATGTTGAAGGCATCAGTGAAGGTGGCAGACTAGGCATTGAGAGCATTGGTGAAATTTTCAACTTGAGTCTTAAGAGTGGTGGTAAGTGTGGCTTGGAAAGTCTCCTCTTGTTTCTTGAGAAGGTTGGCAAAAAGGTGCTTATCATGTCTTGGTTGAAAGAGCTAGAGGCGTTGGCCATTGGTATCTTGAAAACAAAAAAAGGGGTAAGAATACAGAATGTGAAGGAAAAAAATGGAATGAATATGAAGGTGTGTCAGGAAAAGGATTCCTTGTACGTGGTTTGGTCACTAGATTTACATGTTGATAGGGTGAGTGTGTGAGGTGTTTTAGGGTAATGGACCACTGGTTTGGGTCCTTAAGGTGTTTAAGGGTTTACTTTGTTGAGCTTCTCATATTATATATACATAATCATGACATGATACATGCCAAAAAAGGTTTCATGAACATATAAGTGTATCGATTATTACAGCACATGGAACCTAAGATCAAAGGCTAGGGCAACAATATGTACAAGGGTGAAAGGTGGTTTGATTTAAGGGTCCCTCTTCCACTAGAGCATCGATATACCTAACCACATGTGAGGCAAGGAACCTTGTATGGGTCCAATAATACTAATTGCTCATTACACCACCGAAATGATTAGGAATTCATCGCGAGGTTGAATGCTTTCACTATCTCTCAACATACTCAAAGAGAGTTGTCAAGCCAATGCTACTCACCATCCAAAAGTTTTCCTAAAGCTAAAGTTTAGGCAAGAAGCCTTTATTATGCAAAGTGATGCATCAAAGTCAAATTATACTTAATGAGACAAATAGAGATTATTTTGGAAAATTCATTTCCTTAACCAAATAGTAATCCTCTTATTTAAAAAAGGTGGCAACCAGTCCCCAGTGGAGCTGCTAGCTGTAAGGCCGATCTCGAGCACCTGCCCTATTTGTTAGAGGGAATCGGGATGCTCATTCGGGTTTAGACTCACGATAGAACCCTCATATTCAAATTGGCTAATTTTGAAAATGATTTTGGAAGTCGCCACCCTAATATATTTTTTAAATGGAAAAATTAAGGAAAAACCCAATTGACTCCAATTCATTAATTTTTAATTAATTACCCAAGGATAAAATTACTATCCTCAAACTAGGTTGAGTTCAAGGACTACGTTTTTAGCTTTAAATAATATAAATTTGGCTCTTAAGTTTAATTTGACATTAGAAAAATTGATTTCATGAATGACATTTACAAGATGATATTAAAGAAGATACATGAATATGGCATAACATGAATGCATGGTGTATGGGGGACTAGTAAAACAATTAAAGTAAATATTCATAAATTGCATTAATTAAAAAGGGGAAAGGAGATAGATTGGGATTTGGATTTGAGGTTTGGATTTAGATTGCAAATGTGCCTACATAGCACATTGAATAGGGATCAAAACCCACGTAGTTTGTTCCACAATTAAGTGAAGGGGTTTAAGGATTGATTGGATTAATTGACTTGATTTGGTTTGAGAAGAAAAGGCTAAGACCTTGACTTTTAGTGGATAGAGGGCTTTATCGAACCGAAGTTCCATTTCGTTAGGACTGAATGATTAGATAGATTGGAAGATTAATTAAATAATTAAAATGATTAATTAACTAATTAATATGATGAAAAGGATGGATGGATTAATTAATTAAAAAGATTAATTAATTAATTAATTTGGAGGAATGGTGAATTAAGAAAAATGATTAATTTTATTTTAAAAAAGTGATTAAATTTATCAAAAAGATTAATTAATTAATTAATTGAGTGATTAATTAAAAAAAAAAAGAGTGGATGGAGGGAGAAGAAAAGTTGATAGATAACCATCAATATCAACTTTAGAGGTATGTTGAAATGGAGGAAATGAGGTATTTATAGGAAAATGGGGGTGAGGGCAATTTGGAAAGTGGAAAAGTGAAAAGACCAAAAGGGTAGAGCTAGAAAAAAGTTAAAAAATCATATTAGCAGTATTCTAGGGACTACAGGCAGAGCAGTGGGGCCACGCCACCAGAGGCACTAGCAGCGCCTCCGATCCTCTGGGTGTGAGGCCTCACCCGAGCATCAGTCCGATCTGCCGAAGGAATCGAAATGCTCTTCAGGAAAAAAACTCCACGATTGGAACTCGCTGTGAGTTTAGAAAATTGATTTTTGTATTTTGAAAGTTGAAAAGTGAGTCGCCACTTCAATTTACTTATTTTAATTGGGAAAATTAAAAAAAACCCCAAATTGAATGACTCCAAAAATGCTTTGTTTTATCCCAATGAAAAATGCACCAATCCGCCAGTGACCAAGGAGGGCTCAAAGATCAGGTTTTGGTAATTACACAATTGTGAAAAAAAAATGTATTTTTCTTTAGTTCGGCTAAAATTGCAGAATAACTCTTAAAAAAGGAATTTTCATGTATGCATGAACAGGAATATAATGATGAATGAAACAGATATATATATGATGAGATGGAATGACAATTGTAGGCAAACAAGCAAAATAGATCTTACTTAACTATTACAAGATCAAAATAATTGAAATAAAGAGGATCTTTCCTCTAGCCCTTATGGGTACTAGGAAAAGCACACATTCCCCAAACTAAACTAATATAAAATCATAAATAAAAGATTAATATAAATAAATCAAAATAACAAAGGAAAAAATATTGATAAAAAAAGGATTTTGGAGTTGATACCCTTCAGAATGGCAGCCTGCGTATCCTACCAAATAGGAATCACCCCATGCAGTTCTTCCCTTTTGCGAATGAGGGGTTCTGGAAAAGAGTGTTGGTTTGCTTATTAATTTAATTCTGATTCTTAAATTAATAATTTTTTGATCTTTTTCTATTTTAGACTTAAAGAGAATTCTATATTTAAATTTAGAATTTTGAGAATGGAAAAGGATTATACCTTTGCTTTCCTTTATTTTTTGACGAATTAAACAAGCCTTGCTCCAGATCTCAACTCCACCTTGAATTCAAAAGACTTGGAACCTGGATCTAAAAAACAATAAGACGATTAGTATTAGAGAGAATTTCTACCTTGGAATTCCCCCACGTGAGCTGGAAGGAGGTTCTATTTATAGAGCTGGTGAGGCAGGTGCTAGCGGTACGGACAACAGCGTCAGCATGTCACCGGCAGTACGGGCGGCATCGGTGACATACCAGGCATTCGGGTGGCACGTTGAGTGTGCCGCCTTGTGTGAACCCTAAAAAATGCACCTCCAGTAGACCGTCTTTCAATTACGAATCCACAAAATCAAGCAGAGCTCAAATCGGAGCTGAAACAGGCCCGAAACGGACAGAAACAGATTGAGCCGCGCGAGTGGCGCTAGGAGGCACGATTTCTGTGCCGCCCAGGAGGCGGCACGAATCCCGTGCCACCGAAAGAAAGCCATGCCACTGGTGTGGCATGACAATCATGCCGTCGGTATGCCAGTACGTCTGGCATATCGCCTGGACGGCCGGCACGTCTGGCGTGCCGCCCGGATGGCTGGCGCATCGGCCGTGCCGCCCCTGCTGTCGGTGCCGCGCCGATGCCGCCATCCATACTGCCGGCTTCTCCTCTGTCAGCTCTATAAATAAGAGCCTCCTCCAGCCTCATTTGGCATGACTTTACACGATTTCCAACGAGTTCTAAAGCATTCTAGAGCATTTCAAAGTGATCAGAGCAATTTCAAAGCATATTTTCGTTCTTATACTCACATATTTGCTGCTTTTAGATCCAAATTCCAAGCTTCCTTTGAATTCAAGGTGGAGTTGAGATCCGGAGCAAAACTAGTTCCATTTGTCCGAAAGCCGAGAAAAGCAAAGGTATAATCCCTTTCCCATTTTAAAATTCTAAATTCAGATCTAGAATTTTCATTTATTTTGATATTGTAATAATTAAGTAGGATTTATTTTGCCTATTTATTTATTATTGTCATTCCATCATATTATATATCTGTTCATTCATCATTATATTCTCATTCATGCATGCACAAAAATTCATTTTTCAAGAGTTATTTTGCATTTTTAGCCAAACTAAAGAAATTACATTTTCTTAACTGTGTAATTACCAAAACCTGATCCCCGAGCCCTCCTTGGTCACTCGCGGATTGGTGCACTTTTCCGTTGGGATAAAATCAAATTATTTTTGGAGTCAATCGTGTTGGGTTTTCTTTAATTTTTCCAATTAAAATAAATAAATTAAAGTGGTGACTCACTTCTCAACCTTCAAAATACAAAAATCAATTTTTCGAACTCACAGCGAGTTCCAATCGTGGAGTTTCTCCCGAAGAGCATTTTGATTCCTCGACAGATCGGACCGGTGCTCGGGAGAGGCCTCACAGTTGGCGACTCCACTGGGGACATAAAATCTTTTTTTCAAATAAAAGATAAAGTGGATTACTTTTGGTATAATACCAAGTTTGGCTTCAAAAGCAAAATAACTCTTGCATGCATCATTACATCGGACTCCTTGTCCACAAAACCCTAGTTTCCTAGGAAAACAAAGGATAGAAAGTAACATCGAGTGGGCAACCTTCCTTAGGTCTGCTTACCGATAGTGAAATCATCCAGCCCACGACGTATCCTCTAATCCTTTTAGAGGTGTAACGAGTATACACGTGCCATTCGACCCACGCGAGGCTCCTTGTCTCACATGTGGTTAGGTATATCGCATCTCTAGTGTGATGGGTTCCCTTCAAAACCACCCTAATCCTTTCATGTAATGACTCATAGAACCATTCCTTTAGGATTGTATGTACCATAATACTGAAACTTGGTATGTCATTATCATGAAACCCTTTTTTCCATTCATGCATACATGCATGCATGCATAAAACCTTACAAAGTTGGAGAGTCTTAATTCCACTCAAACACTGCTAGTCCCAAAAACCCATGTCAACCCATGGTCCCAAAAATATTCCATGATGTTCATTCCATACCTAAGCTAGAAACTGACCCAGCTTTATTTTCTTTATCCTAAAGGTTGAAAAGATGTCTGTTGCCGGAGAAGAGACCACTACTACCAGGGCTTATGAGATCTTTGATGACCTATTTTCTAAACTTTTTGAGCATCAAGAGACCATCATGAAAAGGCAGGAAGCCCTTTTCCAAGACATGCTGAGGGCCCAAAGGAGGGCAATCATGGAGGATGTCTGGACCATGCTGGAACAGACCTCTCTAACCCAAAACCCCACTGAGCCAAAATCATTCAAGATTGACCCGAAACCCACCTATTATCCTATCTATGGATCCACTTCTAAAGTTGAATCCAAAGACAAAGAAACGGCAAACACTGATGCCATCCCACCACTACCAATCCCATCACCCGAGTTCCTCAAGAATAACTCACCAAACATCACTTCTGCCTCCACCTCCCAACCCGCAGATCCTTTCCAAAGGAAGGAGGTTGACCTTGAGATAAAAGCTTGCATGGACAAGATGGAGCGCATGGAGAAAATGCTGTTAAGGATGAAAAAGAAAGAGGATTTGATTTATACAGAATCCTTAAGCTTGTTCCCTGATGCAAGGGTTCCTCCCAGATTCAGGATGCCTGAATTTGATAAATTTGATGGGACTACCTACCCCAAGACCCACCTCAAAGTCTATGTGGGAGCTATGCAGCCATTGGGTGTGGATAATCAACTTCTAGCCCAATTATTCCAACAATCACTGACCGGACCAGCTGTGAAGTGGTTTGTGGATTTGGATGTCACCAAGAAGCAAACTTGGGAAGACATCTGCAATATTTTTATTTAGCAGTATCACTACAACATCGAGGTCGATGTAACCAGAAGAGACCTCGAGACCACTAAACAGAATGCTAAGGAATCCTTCTCCTCATTCCTTACGAGGTGGAGGAAGAAGGCTTCTCAAATGGTAAACCGACTTCCTGAAAATGAGCAAATTGACATAATTGTCAAGAACCTCTTGCCAGTTTACCAGGAAAGGCTACAAACTCAGTACCTACCTTCCTTCAAAGCCCTAATTACCACTGCTTCAAAAATCAAAGATTTGATACAGAATGGTCATATCATAGAAGACACTCCATTAGGGTCAAGATATAAGAAACCCGCTCATCAGGGTAATGTTACTTCCTCAACAAATCAGAAAGGGGGGAAGTTAATACTATAACAATCAAGAAGCCTATCCGGATTGAAAGGAGGCAGTTTTCTGATCTTAGGGGTGTGCCCATGAGTGTCATCCTGAAGAAGCTACTTGAGGGAAATATGGTAAAACTTCTGGAGCCAAAACCAGTCCCCAATCCACTTCCCAAAAACTATAATCCACATGAAAGCTGTGATTACCATCAGGGACGTAGGCACAAAACAGATGCGTGCAAGGCCCTTAGACACAGAATTCAGGACCTCATTGACTCCAATGACCTGATTCCCCCAAAAGGCCGACCTAACATCAACACCAACCCCTTGCCTAACCACACAGTAAATGCCATAAATAATCATGAGGGAGTTGACCCTATCTCCTTAATAGAGCCGAATCCCAGCTATTGCTGTGTCCTGGACCTCTCTAACCTAGTTGAGGAGATCGATGCCATCACCAGAAGTGGCAGAGTTATCCAGAACCAACCAACCCCAAACACAAACCTACCCAACCCATTTCTACACCAACCGATAAATTGAAAGGGATTCTTGAACCAGACGAAGATCCCATTCTTAAACAACTCAAGAAGACACAAGCCAATATTTCAATTTGGAGTTTGATCCAATCTTCATATCCTCACCGCCAAGCTCTTTGCAAGGCGCTGAATCAATGCCAAACTCCAATTGACATCACACCGGAAAACCTTGTGGCTTCTATTACCTCTGCTGCAAAAGGGGTATCTATTACTTTTGGAGAAACTGACATTCCAGAAGGAGATCCTAACCACAACAATGCCCTATACATCACAGTGGTTACACGGGGAAAGACTGTGCCAATGGTTCTCATTGATAATGGTTCAGCTCTTAATGTGTGTCCTCTGAAAGTGGCAAGTTGCTTAGGATTGGAGGTTACTGATTTTACCCCTTCAGATCAGATTGTAAGGGCGTATGATAACACTAAGAGGGAGGTCCTTGGAGTAGCTATAATTGATGTAACTATTGGGCCAACATCTTTCACCATACCTTTCCAAGTGATTGATGTACCCTCTTGCTTCAACCTATTACTGGGGAGGCCCTGGATCCACCAAGCAAAGGCTATCCCTTCTTCCCTACACCAGAAGGTCAAGTTCCCTTTCAAAAATGGGATCGTGATTGTAAAAGGGGACATGCATGGAAGACCAGACATTCCAAGCTCTGTTCCTATACTTGAAATTCAACCTGAGCTATCCTCCTATCCACTTTCAGGCTTCTCCTTCATACAATACATTGAGGGTGAAGAGGGTAAAGAATTCGTTCCCTTTGATTTTGACCTCTTTGGGAATATTGCTGTTGCTAACATGCTCCGCAAAATGAATTACTTTCCTGGTCTAGGTTTGGGAAGAAGCCAACAGGGCTTGAAGTCCTTCCTAGATTATCCCATGGCAACACCACCATTTGGGCTAGGGTACAAGCCCACTGATGAGGATATGGAAGAGATGGAGAATCGGGCCAAAGACAGAATAGCAGCCCTTAAGAGAGGTGAGGTTTATGACTAGCCCATGCGCCCTTACTTCAAAACTCTAAATGGCTACTTTGTAAAGGAAGGTGACACAGTTCCTTACTGTAACTTTCCTAAGCCTTGGGTCTACCCTATTACCGGAAAACTGATTCCTGAATTTGAAATTTTTTCTGATGTCAAGCTTGAGATAGAAGATTATGAACCAATCTACATGCTTAGTCGAGATTGGGAAGAGAACATGGAGGCTAGTCTCTTTGATGAAGTATCCATGCTCACTATTGAGGAGGAGAAAACTGACCCTTCCACCTTAATCCAGCCCACCGAGACCGAGCTGCAAAATTCATCCTTTGAGGAGAGCCCCTTCTATCCATCTGAACCAGAGTTTGAACCAAAATCCATACCTGAGTCAGAGTCCCAGTCTGAGATAGATTCATCTTCTGAATCTGAGTCTATCTCTTCAATTTCTTCTGTTGATGATGTAATTGACCTTAAGGGTCTCACTTTTAGTTTTGATGTAAATTGGGACATATCCCCACTTGAAATCAATAAAAGTCAAACCTTTTTCTCTTATGACTCTGTGTCTCCATTTTTCTTTGATGTTCCAACTTTTAAATCTGACTTAAATGAGACATCAAATAAAAATGAAATAAATAAAATAAAAGATGACACAATTAAAGAGCCCATCAATGTTGGCACTCATGACACATTAAAAATTACATACATTGCATCTGCATGCATAGACAAGGATCACATTGAAAGGATGATCAGAGAATTTCAAGACTGTTTTGCATGGCAACCGAAAGACATGACAGGGTTGGATCCAAGCATCGCAGTTCACAAAATCCCAGTTTATCCAGGTGCTAAGCCCATCAAACAATAGTTGAGAAGACTCAAGACAGAATGGTCTATTCCAATCAAAGAAGAAATTGCCAAGCTACTGGATCACAATTTCATTGAGCCCATCAACTATCCATCCTGGCTGGCCAACATTGTGCCAGTTCCTAAGAAAGATGGCAAAGTCAGAATGTGTGTGGATTACAGGGATCTGAATAAAGCCTGTCCTAAAGATGATTTTCCCTTGCCTCACATTGATTTTTTGGTAGACCGCATGGCAGGTTCTGAATTGGTTTCCTTAATTGACCTGGCTGCAAGATATAATCAGATCATGGTTCATCCTCCTGACAAAGAGAAGACAACATTCATTACCAAATGGGGCACCTATTGCTACTGGGTCATGCCGTTTGGGCTTAAAAATGCTGGAGCAACCTACCAGAGGATGGCAACTACCATTTTCCATGACATGATGCATAAAAAAATTGAAGTTTATGTGGATGACATGGTAATCAAAGGCACCACTATAGAAAGCCATTCAGTGGCATTAAGGCGATTCTTCCTTAGACTTCGCCAATACAATCTCAAACTCAATCCCGCCAAATGTGCCTTTAGAGCCTCATCTGGAGTTTTCCTGGGCACATGGTCAGCAAAAAAGGTATAGAAGTGGACCCTGCTAAGTCAAAGGCAATTCTGGAAATGCCACCTCCAAAAATAGAAAAGGAGATCAGAGGTTTCCTTGGATGACTGCAATACATTAGTCGATTCATCAATCAATTGGCTGATGTATGTAGTCCCATCTTCAAACTACTCAGAAAAGGAGCCTCCAAGCAGTGGAATGACGACTGCCAAAGAGCCTTTGACCATATCAAATAGTATTTACTAAACCCACCAGTTCTACAGCCGCCAAGGTTTGGAAAACCCTTGTTGCTTTATCTATCAGTAACCGATGAAGCAATGGGGGTAATGCTTGCCCAAAATGCTCCAGACTCCAGCAAGGAGAATGCAATTTATTACTTGAGTAAGAGGATGCTATCTCATGAGCTCAAGTATAGTTTTACAGAAAAGTTGTGCCTTGCTTTGGTATGGGTCTGCCACAAGCTGCAACACTACCTTTGTTCCTTTATAACTAATGTTCTTGCTGACAGGAGCCCTTTGAAATTCCTTATGGAGAAGCCAGTTCTTGACAGTAAGATGGCAAGGTGGATGGTTGTATTAGCTGCATATGATCTGAAATATGTGCAGCGAAAAGCAGTAAAGGGTAGCATAGTGGCTGATCAATTAGCTGCAGCTCCAGTAGATGATCATTGGGTTGAACTTGAATTTCCTGATGAAGACATCTTGACAATTGAAGCTGAAGTATGGAAGCTTTACTTTGATGGGGCATCTAACAACAAAGGATATGGTGCCGATATTGTATTCATCACACCAAGTGGGGAAAACTTACCCATTGCAATCAAGTTAAACTTTGAAGTGACAAATAATGAAGCGGAGTATAAGGCATGCATCTGTGGTCTTCAAGCAGCAATAAGGCTCAGGATCAAATGCCTCGAGATTTATGGGGATTCGAATCTGATAGTCTCCCAAGCCTTGGGAAAGTGGAAGATCAGAGAAGACCGCTTGGTTCCTTACCATAAGCGCTTAAATGAACTAGCAGCTAGTTTTCATGAACTATCTTTCCATTATCTACCAAGGACAAAGAACAGATTTGCTAATGCTTTGGAAACACTCGCCTCAATGCTTGATATAAGCGATGGCTTCATAATCAGACCAGTTACCATTAAAGTTAAGCACGAGTCTGGCTGTGTAGCTCATTGTCTGAATGTACAAGCAGCTGATAGCAAGCCATGGTTTTGGGATATCTTCAACTACATCAAGAATGGACTCTATCCTAAAGGAGCCTCTAAGACAAAAAAGAGGACTTTAAGACAATTGTCCAAGAGTTTCATTCCAAACGGGGAAGTACTCTACAAGCGAACTTGGGATAACATCCATCTGAGATGTGTTACTGAAATAGAAGCCCAACAGATCATGGAATAGATGCATGGTGGCAATGAAGGTCCACACATGAACGAAATTGCTCTAGCTCGCAAGATCATGAATCAGGGTTATTTCTGGCTTACCATGAATCAAGATTGCACAAGGTATGTTTAGAGGTGCCATAAGTGCCAGATTTATGCAAAACTTCAGAAGAAACCTCCTGTACCTCTATCTCCTATCACCACGCCTTGGCCATTTGCAACTTGGGGCCTAAACGTCATCGGTAAGATAAGCCCGAAGTCTTCAGGCAAACACGAGTTCATTCTGGTAGCCATTGACTATTTCTCTAAATGGGTTGAGGCTGCACCTTACCAGGTTTTGGACTCCAAACGAGTGGCTCAGTTTATTCGTACCAACATCCTTTGTAGGTACGGAGTCCCTTTTGAGATCATTACTGATAATGGATCTCACTTCCAAAAGGAGGTTACTCTGCTATTACAGAAGGAGAAAATTCAACATCACAAGTCTTCTCCATACAGACCTCAGACAAATGGCGCAGTTGAAGCTGCAAATAAGACTCTGAAAAGTATATTGCAAAAGATGGCTGATAACCATAAGGATTGGCACCTGCATTTGCCATATGCCTTATGGGGATACAGAACAACAGTACGTACTCCAACCGATGCTACACCTTACTCTTTGGTGTATAGGATGGAGGCTATCCTACCAATTGAGGTAGAAATCAGGTCAGCTCGCATTCTGAAGGAGAGCCAGTTGGACGAAATGGAGTGGGCAAAAGGTTACCATAACCAACTTCTAGCCATCGATGAAAAGAGAATGGATGCCTTATATCAGATGCAAGGTTATCAACAGAAACTGGCTTGGCATTTCGATAAGAGAGTCAGGGACAGAGGATTGCAAGAGGGTCACCTTGTTTTGAAAGAAATAAGGGCACCTGTTCATAATACAAAGGGGAAAATTCAGACCAAACTAGAGTGGTCCCGTTTTAATCAAAAAGATTTTATCCGGAGGAGCGGCAATCCTGACAGACTTGGATGGCATAGAATTTGCTAGCCCGTGCAACCTGGATCAACTCAAGAGATACTTTGCAAAAAGCATCCTTGTAACTCATGCATAGCATTTGCAAATCATGATCAGTATTCACATTCTTTTCCTTAAAGTCAGAACTACGTGGACCTTATTCTCCATAAAGACGAAAAAAAGGAATAAAATTATAAATCATTATAAGGAGATACGTAGGCAGCCCATGTGGGTTCGGTCCAACTCATCAATAACATTTTCATTTTTTTTTGCAATCATTCGGCTCTTAATTGTGTCACTGAAAAATAAGCTCACTAAGTTGAAAACTCGAAAGGGCGGCTTAGGCAAAAATTAGAGCAACAAAAGAAATGAAAAATGAATGATGTCTCATTTTATCTCATTTAAACTTTGGAACATTTAAAAGAAAATACAGATATGGTCAAAAATTTTTCCTAAAACAATAAACATATATATATATACACATACATACATATAATATATATATATATATATATATAGACACATATATATGTATGTATACATATATATACACATATATATATACATACACATATACACACACACACACACACACACACACACACACACACACACATATATAATA